>OX328013.1:24275417-24572917 GCA_946811545.1 Netelia fuscicornis
GTTTGTACAATTTTCAAAAACGAGTATCTTAAACCAGAGCGCCCGGAAATTCCGAGAGTTTAAGCGAAATTAACTATAACGTTAAAAGATTCCAATCCATTTCATTATGCACCGCGTCGCTTGCCATTTACCGAAAAAGAGAAGTTGCGCGTAATTTTAGATAAACTGCTCGTAAAAAATATTATCCGTCGTAGCAACTCCGATGATGCCTCTCCTATAGTACTCGTAAAAAAGAAATCTGGAGAGCTAAGATTTTGTGTCGACTATCGGACACTCAACAAAGGTATCGCACGCGACAATTATCCTTTGCACTTGATGCAGGGTTTGACAGACGCTCTGACAGTGAGTGAAAACCGATTTTTTGGTTTACTCGATTTGCATGATGGGTTCCATCATACAGTGGTAGCTGAAGAGTCGAAAAGGTATACGGCGTTCATAACCCCTCTCGGCCAATTCGAGTATTGCAAAATGCCTTTTGGCTTAAAGACAGCTCCATCAAAATTTCAGAGGTACGTCAATGATGTGTTAGCGAATCTTATTAAATCCGGCGAAGTAATCGCGTACATGGATGACTTTTTAATTGCTATGGAAACTTTCAAAAAACATTTAGAAGTATTGAGAAAAACGCTTACGATACTTGTCCAGAATAAACTCGAGCTTCGCATGGATAAATGTAAATTCTTACAAACCGAGATAAATTATCTAAGATACCATGTCTCTGAAAAGGGTGTTAGCCCTACGAGCGAACGGGTTGCAGCCATACCATTTCCCGGTACCACGAAATGTTCGCAATCTACAGTCGTTCGTTTCAAACTTATAGCTTGCGACCAAGTGGAGGAAATTTAAAAATGATTCACCGGAAATCTTGAAAAATACACATATGTTACTTACCGAATGATGATGAACTTGAATACGGATCCAGCCAAGCCTTTGATTATTGAGGAAGCATTCAGGTGACATCTATCTTGAAGAACGTGACCATTCACCTAGAAACAATTAAATACTCATCTCAATAGTTGCACACACTAGGCCTAAATTTCGTTAAAAATGCCTAAAGAACATTAAAGTTATGATACTTCTAAGATCACATATTACTATCTACTTTATTACTACACTATACTACGTTTTTCTTATTCTATTAGCAACGTATAAGAAATAGATAAACATATCGTTAGTCCTTTTTAGCAACCATGACGTGAAGAACATTTCTTATCTATATTTTTATTAACTTTGAACGTATTTTTCTTGAAAAGATTTTGTTGAACATTGCGACGTAGAAAACTCTTAAACTGATGAGATCCGATAGACTTGCAGTTTTATATGCTTATTTGAAGTACGGGTTATTCCGCGTGAGGCGGATCAGTCACCTCTCAGAAATTAGTCAAATTTTGCAGATCTTTAGTTCCTGACGAGATAACATATGGCGTCAAGTATTTTTTTTTATTGCAAAATTTTTCGAGATTGAATACCAGAAAAATTTTCGATCCTTTAATCGATAATTGCATACCTTTTTTCCTCTAAGTGGAATAGAAAAAATGTTTAAATGAAGGTTATAAAAGGACCATATTTTATGATAAAATAATTTACAACATAAAACAAAATTATTTGGAACTATTTATTTAACAAATTATTTTTCCATAATTTTTTTTAAGTGTCAGGGACACGATGAAAAAAAAGATTTGGCAGAAACTTTCAACCTTCCAATATACTACACAAAATTTTCATTGCTCTGTTTTGTTTCGTTATCGAGAAAATAATTGTTGAATTTTTGTATTTTTTTGTAGATAGATAGATAGATAAACAACTTTATTACCATTTATGCCCTCGCGGGTTCTTGCATTCCTCCTTTCTTACAATCTCTCTTACCACCTCATACAAACTATTTATATATCTACTATTTTACATTTATCTCCTACTCCGTCCTCTGCGCTATGTTCTCAAATTGCCTTACTATCTCACACATTTCCTCTATTATTACTTCACCTTCCAAAGCCTTCCTCCACCCTCCTTCCGGTTCCTTCTTCTGCTCTTCTTTCCACTGTTCGTATTTTTTGAGGGCTTGTTCTTCCATCTGTCTCCTGGCCTCCTCACATTCCCACATGTGTGCCAGTGTTTCCTCCTCCTTCTTGCACACCCTACATCTTGTCTCTTTAAACCCTTTCTCCGCCTCTCTTCCCACACTCCCGCATCTCATCTTTGCCCACCATTCCCTTATTTCATCCATTATTGATCCTTCGTCCCAATACTTCTCCCTTCCTATAGTTTTCTTCCTTTCCTTGTATTCTTTGTAGAAGTTGAATCTCTCGATTTTTGCCCACATCCTCTGTGTCTCCTGATCAGCCATCTTCTGTACCGCTCTTCTTACCTTCATTTCCTATTCTTCCTTGTTTCCTCTTCTTATCGCTTCTCCTATCTGCCCTTCTCCTGCTTCCTCCATTGCTGCCTTCATCTCCTTTCCCCACTTGCTCCCATCCGTAGTCCTCTCACTTCTTCCATTAGGCATTTTCTCGGCCATCTTTCCATCCCCATTTCTAGAATTTTCGCTACATAGTCCCCTGCTCTTTTTATTGCCACCACGTTTATTCCGATACACCCCGCCTCCATCTTCGAAATGTACTCCGGTGTGTTCCTTCTTAATCCCATAGCCATCTTCGTATACCTTCCCTGCGCTCTCTCTACATTTGTCCTTCTCTTGCACCCCCATACTTCTACCCCGTACAACATTCTGCTCCTCACTATTGCTTCCACAATTGTATTTTTTTGTAATTTTTTTGGCATTGTTTTTGTATTTTTTTTTTGTATTTTTTTGTATTTTTTTTGTATTTTTTTGTTATTTTTTTCTGTTTTATAAAGCAAAGAAACATTATCATAAAAAAATGAAAACTAACTGAGAAAAAAAAATGAAAACTTAGTAATTATTTTATGCGTAATGCATAATTTTCAATATGGACGTATTTTCCGATTTCGGGACAATTTTGCATTGTATTTGTTTTGTTGTCAATGGTATGAAAGTATGGAATCGTCGCGTACCCTGCAGCATTATTGCTGTTTTAAATCGAGAGTCTAGTTTTGTTTTTTGGTTTTCATGTTCTTGAATGGGGCAAAAAGCAAAACTCATAGTTTTATTGTCAAATGCGCCCATTCATACAAGTCTTTGGGTGTTAAAATATAACCGGTATTAGTACGTTGCAGGCTTATGCGAGGAGCAAGGCGTTTGATTGTGCCACCCACACCATCGCACGGGTTTTTGCCGTGGGAGGTTGCGAAAAAATGCCACTCTGTATTAACTTGAAAATCTTTTTCATGATGAGTAAGATTTATAAAATACGTTTATTCTTATATTGGGTGGATGCGCCATCAGAGAAGTAAATTAATTGTTTACGTTTGCGCTTCTAAATTCACTTTTTAATTTTACAATTAACTTTTGTTGGAAGAGATGGACAGCGACCGTATTGTGGTGTAAATTTTCCGATATCACTACAATGCTTAAGTGCATAATTTCGTCTTCATCACGATAATAAACGACGAAAGGATGAATAGTTGTCTGGTTGTTGTTCCAGTGGAAACTTTGAATTTCATCTTGCACGGCAAATGCATAATTCTTCGCAAAATCTCCCAGGACTAAAAATTCGCCGGGTTGTAAACTATTTTTGCAATGTTGCATATACGCACTTTGTTCCTTCGCAATAAAATTGTGTACTTTTAGTTTTTCAAGCGATTCCTTCAAAATTTGAAGAAATTGTTTACTTGACATTGTGATATTTTCTAAAGTAGAACGATCTGTGTGTGTTCATTTGCAATACGTTAAATTTTCGACAACATTTTCTTTAAATATATGTCTAATTTCTTTAATAATGATATCGACCATTGGACAATGACCACATTCGTTAGATAACAGGGAAGACCTGGAGTTTTGCAAGTCATTTTCTTTAATAAATCCTGATATGTCCTTTTGTACGAGCGAGATATGGAATTAATTCCTGCAAGCATAAGTTTCACATTTTGATGTATTTTACACACACACACTTTATGCGTTCCAGGTGGACCGACTACAATGCAATGTTTAGGACGAAGTGCAGTAAATTTTGTAAAGCCGACTTTTACCTCTAGCTTCTCAGTTTTAAATTGAATATATGCTTCTTTGAGATTACATAAGATTAGTCGTTTTTGAACGTGATCATTTTCGCCATTTGCATTTCGTACGGTCACATAATCTTTTCTGCCAGACATTATGCGGCTAATTTCATTGCTATTATAAAATGCGATAATGTCTAAAATTACAGAATCGGCAAGTGTACGAGAAGGTCTTGGATCTGGAGACGATCCCAATCCACGGTCTTGTTTTAGTTGCTTGACCTTACGAGCCATTCGAAAACAAACATTAAAATGGCGTTGCAAGTGTCTAATTGACCACCTGCATGGAGTCATTGTCAGCAATTTTATTTTGTCTTGGACACAAGTTGCATTGTGTACTAATTGTTTTATGTAATGCAATAATTCATCAGCGACATCTCCAATATACAGTGATTCATCATCTTCTAATTGATCGGTTGGTTTTTCATTTCCTTCGAAATATGAAAATTCATCGCTATAGAAGGACCTTCCAAAGTTGCGTTTTTGCAGTATTTTGCTGTTTCATTGTTGACAACGCAATGCCTTCACCTCTATATATTTTCATACGATAATTAAAACATATGTAATCGCCTATATTTGGAAAATTGCGCGTAATGACGAGGATGCGTGAGTTATTTTATTTGAAACCCAATTACGGTCACTAAGCTGCAAGGGACTGCAGCACCGTTTTTTTTTTGCATTTTGCAGGAATATAATCAAAACAAAATGAAAGGAAGTTCGATAACCGATATTCAAAGTGGTTAACAACTATTTTAGAAATATCGAAGACCGCTCGGGGCACTCGCCTAAAGAAGGTGTTCTTCTTAATTAATTACTTGGAGCTGCCTGCTTAAAATCAGTCGATTCGCGACCCGGTCAAATTCATTGTATCTGCAGTTGTATTTCGTGCGCTGACCATACGTCACGTCAGCGGGCGAGAGCGGTCACCGTACGGACGTGGCTGCCGCACCGACTACCAATTCTTCACGCGTACAGATATTCAACAATTATTTTCTCGATAACGAAACAAAATTAATCGATGCAATTTTTTTGTAGTATATTGGAAGATTGAAAGTTTCTGCCAAATTTTTCTTTTCATCGTGCCCCTGACAGTTAAAAAAATTATTAAAAATAATTTGTTAAATAAATAGTACCAAATCATTTTTTTATGTTGTAAACAATTTTATAATAAAATATGGTCCTTATATGACAACTGTAATTTAAGCATTTTTTCTATTCCACTTAAAGGAAAAAAGTTATGCAATTATCGATTAAACGGTCGAAAAATTTTCCATTATTCATATCTCGAAAAACTTTGCAATTAAAAAAAAATACTTGACCCCATATTTTATCTCGTCAGGATCTAACGATATGCAAAATTTGACTAATTTCTGAGAGGTGACTGATCCGCCTCACGTGGAATGGCCCTTACATGTGCGTAGTCTGTAAATGACAATGTGAATTGTAGATTTTTATCGGATCGCTAATGTAAGCGACAATATTTACTCTATCAAGGAACATTATAGTACTTTTGTTTCGGCGATACCGAAAGTATATTTAAATTTGCTGCGCTTGATTTAGACTCGCAATCGATAAAGGAGTGAGCGTTGCTCGATACAAGCCGCTCCCCCCTCTACGAGGCTCTCGCCTCGAGCCTCGCCGGAACCTGTCTCGAATCATGTTCGGAGAGTACTTATCGAGTGACCACGCGCTTAACTTGTCCTTTTGCAACTTTTGATTTCTCGTCTTGTTCTACGACCACGGCTCGACTCGTTCTATTCTTGACCATTGCTGTATTTTCGATAAGTTGAACGCTCAACAATATTCGCGAACTGCTCGATGAGGTGTAGCAGCTCTATGTCAGGAGCAGCTCTGTATTTAACCATGTAACGTATACTCCGACAGCTCTTGCATTCGCGCTAAATAACTGTTACGTCCCGAGAGAGGGAGACACCGTACGGAGACGCAGCGCGATCGGAGATAGAGCGCGAACTTTAAGAGTGCTTACGTTCTGCGCGAGCGAGTCCTTTGGTGATCGGCTACGACTCCCAACACAACTAAATATTTAATGGTACAGATTCTTTTGAATCTGTGAGATATTGGTTAAGGTTGCGTAGACTCTCTATACGAGAGAATAACACTGTCACACTCGGTTATTTTTTGTTAATAACCTACAACGTAGACTTTATTCAAACTGTTAGTTGATAACGGACCTTGCTCGTTCGAGTTAAGGGTTTTACAGTTTATCGGATTTTTAGTCTAAGTCTTGTGACTGTTCGTGAATTCTTTTACAGAGTTTTTAAGGTGTGAACTCGACGAGTGCAAAGTATGATATGTTCGAAGTTTCTTTCAGAGCGTTGCCCGTTCTGCCTCGCATAGGCAGATTACAAAGAAGGGCAGTCGATTTTTGATTGGTCGGATTTATGTGAGCCTTTGTTTTATTTGGCGGAGGGGATTATCTCGATCACACGGAGGTGGCTCAAGTTAGTCGCCTCGTGGGAAAGGAAGTAGGGTTTCGAATTATAATTTCGGTGAATGATATAGAGTTTGTTTATGACTGTGTTATCGAGCGGCGGTGTCGCATGAGACGTTCGTGGAAAAAATATAAAAGAAAATGTTCGTCGGACAGGGTGTTGAAAAATTGATAGAGTGCCTATATTTGATTACAGTTTTGAATTCTCTGGTGTGTGTATGTGTAATAAGAGCGTGGTACTCTACTAATCTTAGTTGGTATTTTTCGCTTAGTCTATTTAGTTTTCTAAGGGTAAATGATATTATTAATTAATTGGGAGTTTATGATCGACGAGTAACGGTGACTGTGCCGGTATATTATCGACTGTCGAGAATTTGAGATACCGGCCGAACACCCCGTGTCGACTCCGGTATTACCGGCTAGGACGTAACACCTCCCAACCACAAGGATTGAGCGTCCCGCTCAATTTATGATATAAAACACCTGTGCCCCGTTTCTCGTCGATGTACATGAGGTTCTTATTTGTTATGATAATAATGAGTACAAATGTTTTTAAAGGTCTAGTACATAGGTAAGTACGCAGAGTTTGCAACAGAGTGTATGTGATTAAGCGTGGTTACATATAATCCTTATTCTATTGTTAATGAATACTCGCTTTTTTTATTAATGCTAAAGCGCGCCTATATGAAAAATATTGAATATGGCAAGGGAATAGGTAATAGTTTTGAAGTCTTATAGGATAACTTTGCGCTGTACGGATTGTGCGTAGGTCGCGTTTCGGCGTGCAGATGGTTTACGCCAGTTTAAGTGGCGGGTTTTATGTATCTTTCTTTCTTTGTGACTGATAGAAAAAAAAGGGAAAGAAAGGTTCGAAGTGCGGGTGGCGTTAGGCTAGCTGAATATTCATATGCAGTTCATTGAGGATCGAACCGTTTTGGTGAACGTATCGTGATTTTTGAGAAGAGTGAGCTAAGGCAACATGGAGTTTCAATATTCAGCAGGGTTGGCCGTATTGCGGAAACGCGGGCGATCCGGCGTGAAACGCTATTTTATCGTGAGTACTCTATTTGTTCTCCCCTCTTTTTTCTTTTTCCCTTTTTGCTGTGCCACTTATTAATTGGGGTTTCTCCCTTTTTTTTATTCTTGATAGTGTTTGGCGTCCCTCTTTGAGTCTTGGAGGGAAGTTCGTGAGGAGAGGAGAAGGCGGGCCTACGAGCGACGGTGCTTCGAGGACGCATTTTCGTCAGAGGCTGGCGGATTTGATATTGTTCAAATCCGCTGGTTGTTCGAAGGTAGGATGGGGACCATGCATCCCGAAGGCGATTGGGATCACCCCGCCTGGCTTCATCCCGACGGGATCTTATCGGCGTATGATCGCGAGTGATTGCCGCGCGTCGACCGGCAAGGAGAGAGAGAAGAGAGAGAAGAAAAAAAAATTACTTTTCTCCTTTTTATTATTATTTTTTTTTATATAACCCCATATTTCGGAAAAGATTATGTAGTAAGCTATAGATGTGTGTGTTTGCAAAAAAAAAGAAAAAAAATAAGTAAACGAAAAAAAAACAATTTGTTTTTTTTTTAAATTTAATCAATTTGTGTTTCGTGTTTTCTTTTCTAGTTAATGCTGCGATATTCTCCCTTTTTCCCTTCCAGTGATTCTGTCCTGCGAGTCATTCGGTTCTTTTTTGCATGTTGATCAGGTTATCGTTGATCGTTTCTTTGTTTGTTGACGCGCGCGAGTCAGATGTTGGAGGTTCCGCCGTGTTGGCTGACGGCTTTGGCAGGAGGGTGCGGTGGTTTGGATAGCCGATCGGGTCTTGTCCGCGTTAGGGAGAGGAGGAGGCTCGCGAGGTGTAGCCGTGTACCAGCGTGTCGATAATGAGTTTGATAGCTCTTATTGTGACCCAAGCTCCTAACAGGGTGGTGCTGAATGTGTCGACCGTGTTAAAGAAGGAGTACATTTTTTCCCATGTTTTCTCTACGGCCTCTTGAATGACGTTTTCATTGACCCAATGTTTAATGGTTATGCCCTGGTCGGTGAGTTTTTGTCCAGAGGCTCCCCTAGCTAAAGTATTCAAGACCGCGGTTCTTTCCACAGAGAACATAATACTGGTGCGTAGGCTATCTAAATCTGCTTCACTGTAAATTCCGGATTTTGCGAGGTTCGCGGAGGTTGCAAATTTTCATGTTTGTTTGGTCCCAGCAGAAATCTTTCCGGGGGATTTGGTTACTGCTAAATGAGGGAGAGCTTGATACCACTCATTTTCGAGAAAGTACATCGGAGGAAGGAACCGGTTGCAGTCGATCTGGTGCCCAGTGTTTATTAGAATATGCGTTTTTGGGGTCATGAATAGTGACTCGTTCCTTCTTGTTACAAGGATTTCATCGTAACATTCGTCCGTGTTTCGAGTTTCTACGTTAACCGGGACGCATTTTATAATACGGATGACTTCTCCCGCCACGTGAGCCAGATAACCGGGCTCTTTCATATAAAAATAGGCGAAGTCTGTCGGTGAGAGTGACGCGAATGATAGAGTATTTTTTAGGACTTGCTTCTCGAGTTCGCATTCTTGTTTAATTACATCATTGTAGAGGTTCGTGATTTGGGTCTCAAAATTTTTTACCATATAGACGAATTTAGAGTTTACGTATGCGAATAGGTCCATATTCATTACCGAGATTTTATTTTTTGCAAAGAATTCGCCGTACGATTGATCCATGACGAAAAGTTTGGGATGTTCGGTCTCGATTAGTTTGTAACCGCACAGATTAGTTTGGTGTTTTGCAGTGAGCGCGAAAGTAATGTCAGAAGAAGTTATGGTGTAAATTTCGGCATCTGAAGGGTCGGATATTCCGTTGCGTATCAGTTCAGCGAGTCCTTCGTAAAGAACTTCGTAATTTTGGAATTTGCACTGATCTTTAGGAATCGGGTCCCAATATGTGCTGCCGCCTACGGGGTCTGAGCACTCGCCGCGGGTGAGTTTGCAACGGAGACCTGAATGTAAGATTATCTCATTTTTATCTAGATTTACTTTTGCCAATTGTTCGCGGGCTTCTATCGATATTGTGCCGGTTACGATCACGTTTTTCCAAGTTCCGTAAGGGTCGGAGTAAAGGCCTCCTACACAGGATCCGTCCATATCGATTGTGCCAGCGAGAGTCAGGCTGCGCCGGTTGGAAGAATTGATGCTGATATAATCGAACAACGTGTCGTATAATTCGAGGGTTCCGGTTTCATGGATCTTCCTACACGCATTTTCGGGGATCAATCGGATAAATTCTTCGTATCCGTTCTTTACTTCGGAAGTGTGTGAGTGCATACCACAGTGTTTCACATGACGTTTGATTTCGATTTTGCATTGGATTATTCTGACGTTTTTTAATTCGACTCGTTGCAGTAATTGTACGCGCGTGTTAACAATTTTCGGTTCCTTTATAGGAATATCGCATTCCGTGATTTCGAGCAATGATAATGTAGTGATGTTTGTTGCCGGCGCCCCACAGTCGTAGGCAATCAGGGAACTTCCCGTTGGTAAGAAGGAGAGCAGGATGATCAGGAGTAACCTCATGTTCGTGAGCTCCATGGGTACCTGAAATACATGTATATGTATTTTTTGTATTAGTGTGCTATTTTAGCACGGTTGCAGTGAACAATTTTGCGCTTCCCATTCTCGAGTTCAATCTCGATGTCGGGTTTATCGGGGATTACTGCAGTAATGGTATAGGGACCTTTGTAGTTATCGTCCAATTTACCGGTTTTTTGGTTTTTTACTAGATATATTCTTTCACCTACTTTGAAATTAACAGGATTTATTTTGTTATCATATCGGATTTTTGACTTTTCTTTTGCGGCTTCCAAATTTTTTCTTGCTAAATTTTGGGCATCCTCTATTTGTTTTTTGGCGTTTTTCGCGTGATCCTCGTAGGTTAGGATTTCGTCTAGATATGAGTATTCGGATGGTACTCGGCCTAATTTCCCTAAAAGGCATTCGTACGCAGTCATTCTCGTTCCTTCATGTACGCTAGTGTTGTAGGCAAGGGTTGCGAGAGGCAACCACAAATGCCAGTCTTTCTTGTTAGTATAATGTTTGAGATAGTCTGCGAGAACCTGATGACTGCGCTCTAAGGATCCGTTGGATTGGGGGTGGAATGCCGTAGTTTTAATTTGTTTGAATTTGAAGGTTTTCGCGAGTTGTTGCATTATGTTTACCGTGAACGCGGCGCCTTGGTCTGTGAGGATGGCTTTGGGACTTCCGAAAATACCGAGGAAACCTGTGGTGAAACCATGAGCGATATCTTTTGCTGAGGCGTGGACCAACAGTATAGCGAATGAGAACTTGGATAGGTTACACTGGATAGTCAAAATGAATCTGTGGCCGAGTGAGGTAGGAAGGTTGATTGGTCCAACTATATCCATGGAGATTTTATCGAATGCGGAGAGCGGAGTGTCGGTAATTATCATGGGTTGTTTGGTTTTTATCCTCACTAATTTTCGTTTTTGCAGCTTGCGCATGTCCTGACATAATCCTCGACTTGTTTTTTCAGGTTTTCCCAAAAGTATTTCTGCCTGATTCGGTTGTATGTTTTAGTCACTCCCTTGTGACCTGCGATGGGGGAACTGTGATTTTCTGTAATAATCCCTTCTCTGTCTGCTTCCGGAGGTACGATGATCTTGTCTTTACAAAATTTTACCTGAATGTCTGTGTGTTTGAGGATTGCAGAAAATATTTCTTTGATTTTTGGCCAACTGGTGTCTTTCAAGTTGTTTCGTTTTATTGAGATTGCAACTGTTTTGATTTTGAGTTCTTCTAGCTTGGTTTTTAAGTTCTGTACTGCTTTAGAGAAATTCTCCAGAGTCACTAGAGTCGAATCGTTTTCCTGTGTTACGAGCGCGAAAACTCTTCTCTTTGGTGTGCCTGATACTAACGCTTGGCCTACTACCAGACGTTCCGAAGGGGATAGGTTTTTCAGTAGTCCAAGCTCGATCATCCTTTTACCGAACTCGTTCGAGAGTGTGCCGTCCGCGGATATAAGGCAAATATAGTGGTCCTTTACCATTTCAATATTGTCTCTGGTCTCGATAACATTGAATTGATTTTGTGAGTATCCGAATTTTTGGGTTGGAAGATTTTGTGAAGAAGCGTTTCTGATTTAGGTTTCGTCCTTTTATGTTTCTTAGGATATGGCGAGGGACCGGTGGAGTACCGTATCCTCTTACCCCTGGATTTTCTGGAAGTAAGGATTTTTGTTCGAGGTTGGAGAGGGGTTGAGGTTATGACTTCCATACTTTCTTCTACTTCCGAAGAGGGGAATGAGGTGTCGACTGTCATTCTATGCGAGTGAGGGTCATCTTCGTTCCCGGAGGGGGATGATGATCGAGTAGAGGACGAGGAGGAGGAAGAGGACGATGGCGCCGAGTTCGGAGTTCTGGGTCGCAATGCACGTGATCGTGCTTTGAATGGGTTGCGAGCTTTGCAACGTGGTTTAAGGGAGTACGTCTCTCGATTTAAGCGAATGGTGGGATTCGCGTATTCCTCTGGTTTTACTAGATTTTGGTATTCTTCTGGATTTAGTTGGCGTCCTGAAGTTGCGAGAGGCTCTGGGATACACGGGTTTTTCTGTGGATTTAGTGGGCTCCCTGGAGCTTGTGGATTTGTGGATGGTAACGAGGTTTGAGAGGTGACTCGGTTCCCGGGGTTTGCTGAATTTTCTAGATTTACTTGATTTTGTGAAGTTGTGGGGTTTTCGTGGTTTAGTCGATTTCGTGAGTTTTCAGGATTTTCGAGATTCAATTGACTTCGCGAATTTTCGGGGTTTTCGAGACTTAGTTGATTTCGTGAGATTTCAGGATTTTCGGGAGTTAGTTGATTTCGTAGATTTTCGGGATTTTCGAGATTTTGTTGAGGACGTTGTGTCGAGATAGGAATCGGAATCGAGGTAGTTATCGAGAGAGTTGGTTCCGTAAGAGGGTCTGGTGTTGGAGGTTCTGAGATTTTCGTTTTCTTGGAGTTTTCGTCGTGCGGACTAAATTCTGCCGCACTGACACTTCTGGCAAGAGGTAGTGCGTGGGTGCATCTGCCGTTTGGGTATGGTGGAGTCAAGGTTTTCCATTTGAAGTGGATCGGGAGTACAAAAGGATTACGGGAGAGAGCATCTGCGTTGGTGTTGATTCTCCCCGGCTTATACTGGGTTTCGAAATCGAACTCTTTTAATCTCTCGCGCCACCTGAGTACTCGCGAAGTGGGATCATTCATTGAACTTAACCACACTAGTGGTCGGGGATCTGTTAACAAGGTGAATGGACAGTCGTAAATGTACGGTCTGAAAGTTTTGAGGGCGAAATCTACTGCTGCCATTTCCTTGTCGATAGTGGAATAGTTTTTCTCAGCTTTATTCAATACTCTCGAGGCAGCTGAAACTATGTGATCGTCTCCGATTTTTCCCTGAGAAAGAATAGCTCCAAGCTCAATATTTGACGCGTCGGTGGTGACTATGAACGGTTTGGAAAAGTCGGGATATTGTAGGATAGGAGCGGTGCAAAGTTTGTCGCGCAATACCTCAAATGCCTCCTGATGTACAGGGGTCCATTTGAAATCGACATTTTTACTCGTGAGATCGCACAGAGGTTTTGCAATTTTCGCAAAGTTTTCGATGAAGCGTCGATAATAACCGGCGAGACCGAGGAATTCCCGGACGTTTTTTGGTGTTTTAGGGACTTGGAATTTTTGTATCGCCTCGATATTTTTCGGATCTGGTTTCAGTCCGTCAGCCGATATTAAATGTCCCAAATACCTGACTTCTTTTCGTAAGAATTCGCATTTGTCCGTCTGTAAGGTCAAGTTGGCTTTGCGCAGTCGTTCGGCAAGTTTGTGGAATTTTCGTTGGTGTTCCTCGATATCGTGAGAGTAGATGACTATGTCATCTAGGTACACGAATAAATCATTACCTTGTAAGCCTTTTAATGCCACGCCCATTAGACGTTGAAAAGTGGCAGGAGCGTTCTTTAAACCGAAAGGCATGCGAGTGAACTCATAATGCCCATGGGGTGTGGTAAAAGCGGTTTTCTGCTTAGCGCGAGAGTCCATGGGGATTTGGTGAAATCCAGACGCTAGGTCAAAAATGGAAAAGTATTTGGCTCCGCCCAAATGATCGAGAATGTCGGTGATTAGAGGTAGAGGATAGGCGTCACCGATTGTTTTGTCATTTAGTTTTCTGAAATCTATTACGAGTCGCCATTTTTTGTTGCCTTGGGAGTGGGCTCTTTTCGGGACTATCCAGACGGGCGAGTTATAGGGGGAGGTAGATGGTTCGATAATGTCGAGTTTTAATAAGTCGTCGATTTGTTTCTCAAGCTATGATTTTTGTTGCTGTGGGAAGCGATATTGTCTTGTGTGTATTGGAGTGTCGTTAGTCGTTGGGATACGGTGTGAACAAGCGTTCGTCGATCTAAGAGGTTCCCCAGGAATGCGAAAAAGGTCTGAGTACTCGTTAACAAGTTCGAGCACTGCATTACGTTCTTCAATATTCAGGTGGTCAAGACGCAAAAGGTTAATTACTTCGTCGACACGGTTATCTCGCGTCCGAGATGTATCGGTGTGTACCGGAGTCTTTTCTTTCGCGGAACTTTCGTTCATTTGATCATCCTCGTCTGTGCTCATATCAAAAGGATATAGCGAAATTACGGGAACATCCACCTTAATATCTTTATCCAGGGTATTGATAGCGCAAATATAGGCCTTGCCGTTGTCGTTCGTGACTAAGGCTTCGCCCGCGTATACGCCGTCGGGAAGAGGGAGTTTTGGCACGTAACCGGTTTCGAGTGTGTTACACACTTTTACGAACATAATCGTTTTTTGACGCGCTCTCAAAAGAAACGATTCTGGACTAGCAAATGAAATTTGCTCTGCCCTGATACGTACCGATCTCGATTCCCAATCTATCGCGCCACCACTTAAACCGAGTAGTTCTTGACCGAGTATTGCGTCGAATTCTACGGGGAATTCGTTATTCACGACATGAAAATTTTCGAGGTTATTCTTGAGATTTATTTGGATGAGTCCGAGGGTTGTAGGCAAATCTGTTGCCGAGATTCCATGTAATTCGAAGATAATTGAGCGATTAATTAAATCGGGATTCCGGATACATTTCAATTTTATGAGATTAAGTTCAGAGCCTGAATCCGCGAGAAACATTGTATTCTCTTCGATTAGGTCTTTGGAGGATAGTGTAATAGCGGGCGAAAGATACGTTAAGGTATTCGAGCCTAATCTGCACTTCGCCTCTCGAATCTCGACTGAATTTTTCTCGCTATCTACTGCTCTTGGCGTTCTTGGGGTGTCTGACCGGTCGCTACGCCGTCTCGAGAGGTCGACGCTAAGTTTCCCTGAACTTGGGAGGTTTCGTGGTTCTGTTGTCTTTTTCTATTGTTGAACGCTCTCTTACGGCATTCGCTGATCAAGTGACCGGGTTTTTTGCAATAATTGCAGGTTTTTTGTGATGAGGTTCCGGTTTTAGTTTCGCTTCCTTTTGATTGGTTTTGATTGAGATACTTGGTTAAGGCGAAACATTCTGTGTAATTGTGATTCGTTTTTTTGCAATAAGTGCAAAATTTTTTCTCAGTGTTTGATTGATTTGGATTCGTCTTTGGCTTTTGTGTGATAGGGAGACATGTTGGATAATTGACCGCGATTGGGCCGATCGTTTCTTCGACTTTTAGCGTTGTTCGTAAATGTCTTTGAGGGTGTCGTACCTCTGAAGTGGTATGTGTGAGCGATAATCTGCCGTGAGGCCTCGTCGGAATTGATCAATCGCGACTCGCTTTAAGGCCACTATGAGACCTTCGACGTCTGGTAAACCCATCCCGCGAATTGATTGTTCGGCTGCGAGAAGGAAATTATGCATTCTACCGTAATATTTTGATATTGACTCATTTCGCAATTGTTGATAATTGCCCATTTCGTCGAGCCATTGTTTGAACGGTTTTGCTGTCGCGAAAGTACGTTTCAATCCCGAAATAAAGCCGTCGAGGCTGGTTTCGAGAGGGACTGCCGCACTCACTTCACCCCTACATTTACTGTACAAAAATGTGCATACGCCGTCTTCGCCCACGATTGGTATGAATTCTCGCCCTTTTTCGCAAAGATTAATGAAGTTATTGAGCGCGCATGTTTTGGGCGTCCCATCGAAATCGGGGACGTATCTAACGTAGTCTCGATAACGCGCGTTCAAAGTAGCGAGATCATGATTTATTGTGAGGTTGTTACCTCGTGTGGTCGTTGGCGCATTCGTAACGTCGCCGTCGACCGTATTATTTTGCATATTGATAGAATGTTATTGACTTACTCGATTATTAAGAAATAACGCTTGTTGTATTTTGTAGCTTGTAGGTGTAGATGGTGATTGTTGTCCGTTGGCCTTGAGATGTTGAGCTGGAGTTGGTTGACCTCGGATGCACGGCTGACGGTGAATGTGGAGTTGTCGGGAGATTTTCCTCAGACTTTGGCGTTGCCGAGCCCGTTCCGAGCGTCGTTGATGGTTGTAAATTTATTAAATATATGCGTGTAGTCGTGTTGTCCGAGTGCCAAGTAGCCACTGAATTTTGTGATTTCTTATTGTATGGCTTTGTCACCCAGTTTACGGATAACGGAGCGTCGAAGTCGAATTCTCAACGTCGCCAATGGCACGGTGAACGAGAGAGTTTTTGTTTTAAAGTTGTTCGTTTTCGTTGCCACCAAATTTATTGAATACTAGCGGTACCCGGCTTGCGTTGCAACGCCGTTTTGGTGTCAAAATTTATTTGACACACAATATTTTTTTGTTTTTTTGTTCATGTGCGGAGTATAGACTTTCCAAATATAATCTATACTATACACATTTTTAGCGATTTTCCCCGTGCTTCGTTGATGGGCATTGCAAATGCGAGTCGCACCGGAGACTGTAAACGTTTAAAATCGAATGGCATATATTTTGGTATCATTGACATACGTGACAACAGTACATCGTCTTTTCCTTCAAATTTTCTATTTTAAATTGTAGTTTCGCTGATATTGTTCATCATATTTTTCCCAGTACCTTTGCAAAGTCATGGTGGATTGATGTTTCGTAAAAGTATGATAGGCACGCCCGTTTTCAATGTTACAACGTGCGGCGCTATGCCTGGTAAATGAAACGAATTCAGGAATTCAGTTGGATAATTAATAACTTTTGTTTTTCTCCTCATGTGTGAAGCATGAACTTTCCAAATATAATCTCTACTATACACATTTTGAGAGATTGTCCCAGTACTTCGTTGATGGACATTGCAAATGCGAGTCGCACTGGAAACTGCCAACGTTTGAAATCGAATGGCATATATTTTGATATCATTAGGATATGTGGCAACAGCACATCTTCTCCTTTAAATTATCCATTTTTAATTGTAGTCTCATTCGGATTGTTCATCACATTTTTTCCGAAAACCACAGTACCGTTGCAAAGTCGTGGTGGATTGATGTTTCAACGATTCGATAAAAGAATGAGGTACTCTCATTTTTAATGTTACAACATGCGGCGGTATCCTGACAAATTAAGAGAATTCAAGAATTTAGTTACATAATTAACAACTTGTTCTTGATTAATAAAAGCAGCAATCGAAATGTACTTTTCAGCTTCTCATGGTATTCTCTTTTGAATCGTAAAATTTATATACTTGACATTGGTGTTTTTGCTGCTAATATAGCACGTTCCCTTAACCACATATGTGTTTTGTAGTTATGTGCAATATTTTCAAAAACTTTGTTAATTAATTCGCCTGTTATTGCTGTTATTTTAAGAAACTTTGTACGTCATCGTACGTACTCCAACTGTTTCCTGTCTTGCTTTCTCGTTGCTCGTCCATTTCTGAAGCTCGTAATGTATTTTTCATTTGTGACTGACGTGTATATCTTCCAATCGTTTTCCGATTTAATGTCATGATTAAATAAATTTATCTGGTCAGCGAATTAAAAAACATATATTGATTAAAAAATCAGAATATAGTTATCAGTATCTATAAAGTCGTGTTCTTCCAATTTGAAGTCTCGAGGATACCTTGGTCGCGGGACATAAATAAAAACATATTTTTCCTAAATTAACACGTACCTTTATGGATTTCAGTGGTTTTTCCGTCTATGAACATTAAATTCACAACCATTGACAAACAGTTTTTGACCAAAATTGCAGAATTAATAAAACGATATCTAAGGTATATTTCTAGAGCTTCATAAAATCGATTAAGTACTCATGAGATTCATAGTAAATTAATTTGTCTCGAATAATAGTATTTTTGGCGAGGTTAAGCATTCGCGGCACCGTCAAACATGCTGAATTGACTACGCTTGTCACACAAATTTTTGTTTTGACTTACTTGATACCAAATGAACCTCCTTAATTTGACATTCGCTGTCAAATGAATTATGCAATCGATACTAATCTCTGATCGATATGTGTAATATCGAGTCGATCGAGTCGTTAAAACAAAAGCGTGTCTTTTATTTCGCATGTTATTTTGGTAGCATACTTTGACAGCTGTTAAATAATCTCTATATATAGATATACATAAATGTTAATTTTGTTTTGCCCCGTACGCGTTTATTTTGGCAGTTAAAATTATTCTACTAACGCAGAAACCTTCTCGCGAGTGCGGACTACAATTCACCAAATTTTCATCGCAATCGGACGAATGGTATAGGAGATTACTCGTGACACACAGACAAACAAACATTCTTCCATTTTTATATATAAGATTGGTGGTTTTTAAGAATCGGCACTGATTTTTGTTTTTGTTTTTTGTTGCCACCAAATTTATCAAATATTGGTGGTGTTTAAGAATTGGCACTGATTTTTGTGTATGAGATTTTTGTCTGTTTTTCCGCTGCCACCAAATTTATTAAATATTGGTGGTGTTTAAGAATTGGCACTGATTTTTGTGTTTCCGCTGCCACCAAATTTATTAAATATATAGTTGTTACGTCCCGAGAGAGGGAGACACCGTACGGAGACGCAGCACGATCGGAGATAGAGCGCGAACTTTGAGAGTGCTTACGTTCTGCGCGAGCGAGTCCTTTGGTGATCGGCTGCGACTCCCAACACGACTAAATATTTAATGGTACAGATTCTTTTGAATCTGTGAGATATTGGTTAAGGTTGCGTAGACTCTCTATACGAGAGAATAACACTGTCACACTCGGTTATTTTTTGTTAATAACCTACAACGTAGTCTTTATTCAAACTGTTAGTTGATAACGGACCTTGCTCGTTCGAGTTAAGGGTTTTACAGTTTATCGGATTTTTAGTCTAAGTCTTGTGACTGTTCGTGAATTCTTTTACAGAGTTTTTAAGGTGTGAACTCGATGAGTGCGGAGTATGATCTGTTCGAAGTTTCTTTGAGAGCGTTGCCCGTTCTGCCTCGCAGAGGCAGATTACAAAGAAGGGCAGTCGATTTTTGATTGGTCGGATTTGTGTGAGCCTTTGTTTTATTTGGCGGAGGGGATTATCTCGATCACGCGGAAGTGGCTCAAGTTAGTCGCCTCGTGGGAAAGGAAGTAGGGTTTCGAATTATAATTTTGGTGAATGATATAGAGTTTGTTTATGAATGTGTTATCGAGCGGCGGTGTCGCATGAGACGTTCGTGGAAAAAATATAAAAGAAAAGGTTCGTCGGACAGGGTGTTGAAAAATTGATAGAGTGCCTATATTTGATTACAGTTTTGAATTCTCTGGTGTGTGTATGTGTAATAAGAGCGTGGTACTCTACTAATCTTAGTTGGTATCTTTCGCTTAGTCTATTTAGATTTCTAAGGGTAAATGATATTATTAATTAATTGGGAGTTTATGATCGACGAGTAACGGTGACTGTGCTGGTATATTATCGACTGTCGAGAATTTCAGATACCGGCCGAACACTCTGTGTTCGGCCGGTATCTGGACGTAGGACGTAACATAACGACCATCGCTAGAACACGCGTACTTAACATCAGAAGACTTGCCATTTTGTACATCGACGTTCACTCAGACGCTGTTCTCTCATCCTTTATCTGCACGGTGATGGTACTGCTCTGCTCCGTTTGTAATATCCGTCTACTCGTTTATGCGTCGGTTCGGTGATAGGAATCATTCTCATGCGATTTATTACTGTGAATACCAGTCGACCGTAGTTTGGTCTCATTTGGATCATCGAGTACGTATTACGCGTTCAGCTCTTGTATAAAGAAAGGTTGCCCGGCTCTATACATTCATTGCTCTGCGTTGTGATTAGCCGGCTCTTGTTTTATTTGTAATGTGACGCTGAAAATAAAGTGACGACCAATGAATGTTGTAATCGCAGTGCTCGATGTGGACGAGTTATTATTTTTCCTGTAACGGCTAACCAGGTCCTCGCACAAACAACTTTGATGAGCCCCTCTGATTTTGTAGAAACCTCTTTATGTGGAAAAATATTAAAAAAACTAAGAGACACGTATTTTTTTATTTCCGGAAAAACGGTTTTAAGTGGTGAAGCACGCCCTCAAAAATGGGGATGTCTTTCATTTTTCGCCAATAACATTTTAACAGTACGAGATATAAACAAAATTTTAATTACAATAACCTTTATTTTTTCGAGTACTATAGATTTACGATGAAAACGATGCAGATAACAACAAATTTCACATTGTTTATTGCAAAAATCCATGTTTTTTTCACACAAATCTCCGAGAATTTTTAATCGAATAAGATGTAAATTTGCATACATGTGGAGAATAGAAAACTAGTGGGCAGGTATTTCTTGTTTTTCAGACATCTCGCAATTAAGAGATTGTAACTGTTCTTTGATTTTTGCGAATTCCCTCTGTACGAACAAAAAATTAAGGGGTGAACCACCCCTGTATTAATCTTGTTCCTACCCTCTATGAGAACGGGGTGAACCTAATTGAAGGAAGTCTATTCCATTTTGATGGAAACACAAAAATATAGTCGACGTGTTTGTACATTTGTTCCAAATATCAACCTTAAGAGGGTAAACTACACTCTACCGGAACTTCCGTGACGCAGTCGTCTTTTCCTGTTTAACACGTTTTTGCTGTCTGTGCACTTTCTGAGGTCAATACATGAACAATAATACCGGCATCTATAGCAATTTTCATATTCTGGAATGCGTATTCGGAAATTCGAGATAGGTTTTCTTTATAAGTGTGACTTTTGTTATGTTGATGGGCCCAGCAACGCAGCTATCGTACGTTTTTAACAGAGCTATATTTTTGTTCCACGCTTTCGATACTATAATTCTTATTGAAGTGAAACTTCTTTAGTATCGGAAATAACTTCAAACTAGGCGAAATTGGTGGAGTGCGCGTTCCATCGGATTCCCCGTCTTCACGATAATCGATCTGCTTCGATGACCGGCACTCATTACTTCTTCAATTACCGTTCACGACTTCGGACCGCTGTTAATACTTCTATTAACGGTTTGTTTGTATAAATTCAATCGGCTGCGTTACTTACTATTAGTTTAAGTCTCATTCGATTCAGTGGACCATACGCCAATTAGACCCTACATTCTTCCGCTTCGCGATTGGCAGTGATTGTTGATTAATTGATTTCTTGTAACGACGACTAGGCTTGTAATCGGACCATCCTAGACTCGTGCGCGCACGAGCGCGCATCCTGGCACCGACGGCATTCCGTGTTCTATGGAGAGTACACTGCTGTGTCTTTTGTGATATATTTAATAAATTATTTTGTGCACTCCGTTGTAACTATATGAGTGCGACTTCCGATCTCTTAATTTTTTGTGCGCGTGCGAATTCTCCGTGTTCCGCGATTTCCTCCTCCTACCTCCAAATCCATGGTTTGGTTTCCAGACAGACATTGGAACGAGTTTCTTGGCGATCTCGTCCCAAAAAAAGAATATTTCATCATGCGTGGCGGATTAACGCCCCCTCGTCACAGATGAGGAGAGCTGTATCGGACGCCCGGGTACTAGGATGGCTCGCCCGTCCGACGACAATATTGACGCTAAGCGATGTTTCGACGATTTTCTATTTTCTTTTCTTTCCTTTCTTTCTCTCGGTATTATTGCCGGTGTCGGTATTATTGCAAGTGTCGCACTCGAAATCGAGCAATTGGAGGAAAAATCGATTTTTTCCCTAACAAGGAAACGGTCTCAGGTGTATCTCGCCGATTTTGATGAAATTTTCCATGGTAATAGAATGGACAAAAATAGATGACACGTATTTTTTTATACGTGCCAAGATTGATTTTGAAGGGGCGAAACGCACCCTCGAAAATAGTGGTATTTTTCGTTTTTCGTCGATAACTTTTGAACAATAGGAGATATGAAAAAAATTCAAATTGCAACAATATTTATTTTTTTGCGTACTATATACTGGATATGAGAATGGTGCAGATAACAACAAATTTCATATTGTTTATTGCAAATATGCAATTTTTTTCATACGTATCTCAGAGAGTTCTTAAGGTAGTACTGTCGGTTATAGAATTACCATTCAGAATATAATAAAATTTGGTACAGTAGTAGATTATGATAAGGACAAGATCCAGTTCAATTTTTAAGAGGCTACAGAGAACCAGAAAAAAGATATTGGTATTGACAATTTCATACATTTAACATTGAGTCTTATGCAAAATCACAGTTTTCATTCTATTTTACCAAAATTACCGTTCAGATTTCAATAAAAAAGGGTAGAATAAGGCAAAATATTGTAAGGAACATTTTTAATCCTTAAAAATGCAGGTTTAGAGCATGTGATCGTCGCAATTAACAAATAAACATCCCAAATGTACTTTTATATTGTAGTTCAGTGTAGCGTGGCAACGTCGCGAAGAGGTGACAATGTGCGCGAAATTAAAAAATGAATGAAACATGGGAGTATATATTTTATAAAGATTCTTTATTAATTAATCTTTTATTAACACAGCCATACTTTTTCAACTCAATATAATAACAATAATAACAACTTCTTGATTATTTTTTACCTTGATTTTCGAAAAAATCGAAGATTCTTTGCAATATATTTTTATTTTTGGTGACTTTACCACTACCGTTCTCATCTTTGCTCAAAACTCTCAATAAGCCATTGTACTCATTCTTGTTTATATATGTCTACAAGCATTTCGTAAGTCACATTTGCAGCGACCATTTTTTTTCTCATACCTGTTGATACACAACCATTTAATAAATGCAATTCTTTCATAGCAGTAGGCAAGTTCTGCAAAAATATAATTTTATTAGAAGCATCGTCCCAGCTCAAAAAAGAGCCAAGTAAATCGTCGCTGATTATCTTTAATTTGTTTAAAATTTCATCCAGTATGACTACGTCATGAAGAGCATCATGAGCCTTATCGCAATTTATATTAAATTCTTTGGCAATATTTTCTAACTTGTTAGCACCTTTCTTTGTTTTTCCAGTCTTTTTTCTTATTATAGGGAGTGAATCCGAATATCCAAGAATTATTTGATGGAAATGTTGTTTCAAAAATTTTTTTTCTATAGCACCCATCAATCGAGGATAGTCGAAAGCGCAATTATGAGCAGTTAGAATGAATTTCCGTTTGAACAAACATAAAAATTCTTGGAACCCGAATAATGCTTCTGATAACGTGACGGTTGTAACAGGTTTGCCGTGAAATACAAGCTGATTGTGCACAAACCTTAAACCGTGGACATTACTCGCTTCTTCAGAAATTGTTTGCGTTAGTTTTTTTGGTGCAGACGGTTCGTAAGACCAATTGGAAAGGAAAATAATTAAGAGATGCACGGGATAATGATGGATAACAAAAAGATACTTTATTGTAATAATTGTGCACGTGTCTTGTGCACTCGAGATCGTTGATACAACATAACTAAAACTAAGATGGCCGGCGACTCGTAACCGCTAGAGTCGACCCCGGCAACTTCCGCTATCGTCGGTCAGCGTCGGCTGCTCGCGCAGGCGCGCTGTATTTGTCGCGAGTATAAAAACTATTTATTCAATACTCTCGCCGTTTGAATACTCGCTGTGTTTCAGTAATCCCAAAATGTTACATAAATAATAGAATCTCTCTCGAGGCACAGCCTTCGTAAAAATATCAGCCTTTTGATTTTCGGTCGGTACGAATTTCACCGATATATCTCGACTTGCAACTTTTTCGCGTATGAAGTGATATTTTACCGCAATATGTTTGGTTCGCTGATGGAACTCAGGATTCTTTGCGAGCCGAATCGCACTTTGGTTATCAATATGTAGTACTGTGGCTTTATCACATGCCGAACCCAAATCGTGGGACAGCTTCCTTAGCCAAACGATTTCTTTGGCCGCTGCCGTCGCTGCTACATATTCTGACTCCGTCGTACTCAGAGTAACTATTTCTTGACGTTTACTCGCCCACGTGACGAGACCATCCGTGCAACTAAACGCATATCCCGTCGTTGATCTACGCATTTCTAGATCTCCCGCATAATCAGCGTCGCAAAAGCCGGAGAGCTCCGATTCTCTACTACAACCTTTGTACACGATTCCGAGATCCTTATTTCCGTTGAGATATGCAAAGTTGCGTTTTACGGCTTTCCAATGCGCTGCGCTATGTTTATTCAAAAACTTCGAAACCGCATTAACCGCGTAGGCGATGTCCGGTCGGGAAACAACCGCCAGAAACATCAACGAACCTACCGCTTCGCGATACGGCGAGCTATTATCGATTTCGCTCTCGGATTCTACCGGACTCAACGCAACGTGAGGATCCGCGGGTACGCTTACCGTTTTCGCGTCTGACATTTTAAACTTCTCGAGAATTTTATTAACATAATCGGTCTGATGCACGAACATCGTTTTCTCGCCTCTATCGCGTACGATTTGAAGCCCTACAAATCTACTCGCGTCGCCGCGCGTTATCTCGAACGCTTTTCGCAAATAACCGATAATTCTCTCAATCACACTTGACGATTTACAAGCAATAAGTCCATCGTCAACAAACAATGCCATATATACCTGCACGCTTTCCACAACACCGTAATAAATGCACTGATCTGCCTTAGACTGCACCAGATTGAACTTCTTAACGAAGCTGTTGAACTTTGCGTTCCAACGTCTGGGCGCCTGTTTAAGGCCGTAGAGAGATTTATTCAATCGACACGCGAATCGATCACTATCACAGATTTTTCCGTCGATGAGCAGACCCTCCGGGATCTTCATGAAAATCTTCTCCTCGAGTTCGCCGTATAAGAACGCCGTACAGACGTCGAATTGCGCTATCTCGAGATCTTCTTGTGTCGCTCGTGCCAAAAACATCCGAAGCGAGTCGTAACGTACGACCGGCGCGAACGTCTCAACGTAGTCGATTCCTTCCTTCTGAAGAAAGCCTCTCGCACAGAGCCTTGCTTTGTATCGCCGTTCGTCGTTCGTTTTCCCCCGCACGATTTTAAAAACCCATTTCGAGTCGATGAGTTTCATCTCGTCGGTTCTCTCCTCCAGCGTCCACGTGTTGTTTTTCTCGTGAGCGCTCAGTTCGTCGTTGATCGCCTTGACCCATCTCGAGTCATCCGGCCCGTTGACTGCGTCATGAAACGTTTCGGGCGTCTCGTATTCAACGATATCAACTTCATCGAGATATCGATTCGGTGGTCTCAGATTTCCGCGATCTCTGAGTTGGTGATGATGACCGTCGTCTCGTCGTTCGTTTTGTTGTCTCGGTTCGTCCGGTATCGGCCCGACAACTTCTTCGTCCTCGTCGTTGATTTCGACGTTTCCTTCGGCTGCTGCGTCTTCGACCCTTGGCAGCACGAGTGGTTCCGCGTTCGATTCTGCTTTTTCCGAACTCTCAAAAACAGACTTTTCGTCGAAGGTCACGTCTCGTGATACGTGCACCCGCTTCTTTACCGTATCGTAGAGCCGATAATTCGACGATTCTCCTTGGTACCCGATCAACACGAGTTTTCTCGATTTATCATCCAACTTTCTGCGAAATTGTTTCGGCACTTGCGCATACGACGTTGTTCCGAAAATACGAACGTGTTGTAGATTCGGTTTTCGACCCGTCCACACTTCGTATGGTGTTTTCAAATTTTTCCGACTCGAATGCGTCGTTCGATTCAGTAAGTATACGGCTGTATTCACCGCCTCAGCCCACAAACTCTTCGGCAACTCCGTAGCTCGAAGCATTGTGCGCGCGCACTCGAAAATCGTCCGATTCGCGCGTTCCGCTTTGCCATTTTGTTGTGGCGTATATGGTGCTGAGTTTTCCATGACGATCCCTTGCTTCTCCAAATACTCGTTCATTCTCGCATTCTTGTATTCTCCGCCGTTGTCCGAACGTACGATTTTTATGCTCGATCCAAATTTATTCGACACAATTTTCTCGAACACTTTGAATTTTTCGAGTACCTCGTCTTTACTTTTCATGAAATATACGTAACAGAACCCCGACGCTTCGTCTATGAACGTTACATAATAAAACGCGCCACCGAGAGATTCGACTTGAATTTTCCCGCACACATCCGTGTGAATCACTTCTCCCGGTTTAGTACTTCGACGATCTTGAATTTCTTTGAAAGGCAGACGGTGAGACTTTCCGAATTGACAGGGTTCGCAAAAAAATTTTGACGCGTTCTTTATTTTAACGCCATCGACAAGTTCGTTCTTTACCATGTCAACCAATGCTCTTCCTCCCACGTGTCCTAGACGCTCGTGCCATACTTTCAAGTCGACCGCCGCGAGGTTCGCTTCATTCGACGTAGATGACGTAACGACACGGAAGAACATTCGATATATCGCATTATTTTGTCGCGCACCGTACGCCATTATCTCGTTACCGCGCTTCACTGTCACCGTCGAGTCATCGAACTCGATTACGCAACCCTTTTCCGTGCACGCGCCTACCGAAAAAAGATTTTTCTTTATTCGCGGTACATACCAAACACCTTCGATTTTCCCGCGAATCCATTTTCCGCCGACAAATTTTTCGATGTGGATCGTCCCTTCTCCCGTTACTTCGCACACACCGTCGTCTCCCAATCGCACCGAGCGTCCGTTACATGGCTTGAAGTTGACGAACCACTCCCGACGATACGATATATGACGCGACGCCCCGCTGTCGGTGAGCCACACATCCTTCTTATCGACGTCGAGCAATTTTCGCACGTGTTCCGGCGACGGACCGTTATTTTTCTCCCGCGCTTTTTGTTCGCGTCGTACATCGTCACTCGCGACAACAAATGCGAAGTCCTGCGAGTCACTATCGTCTTTCTTCTCGCGATCTTTCTTCTTTGAGGGGCAGTCTCGCGCAAAATGACCTTTGCCTCGACACTTAAAGCACTCGACTTCTTTCTTTGAGCTTCGATTCTTCGCGGCACTTTTCGATTGCGGTTTGCCTCTCGCACCACCGCTTTTCGCACTATTATTTTTCGTGCCACCGTTTTTCGTTACGGCTAGCGCCTCTGAAGATTCTCCCGCTCCCTCGAGTCTCATTTCATCTCGTAGCAGTCTCTCCGTGAGATTGTCGACTGTTTGAACTTCGGCCCCGACGTTATCCCACACCGTTTGGAATGCACTATAGTTCGGCGACAAACTCGAGAGGATTTTCGCCATAATTTGCGTTTCAGAGACCGTTTCCCCAACATCCTTCAATTGTCCCGCCATATTTTTAACCTTCGCGACGTGCTGTATGATTGAATCACCCGATGCCATCGAATATCCACAGAACTTTTGCGTCAAAAATAGTCTGTTAGAGGCAGATTTTTGCTCGTGCACTCTACACAACGTGTCCCACATTTCTTTGGCACTGGTACACGTGATTAACGACTCGAGCTGTCCTCTTTCAATCGTCGTCGAGATTAATACCATCGCTTTCGCGTTGTCTCGGTTCCACGCTGTTCTCGCGGCCGGTGCCGCATTTTCTTCCAGCGTTCTCGATCCATTGACGATGTCACTCACTCCCGCCGCGATAAACACTTGACGCAATTGAAATTTCCACGTTAGAAAATTAGCCCCGTCGAGCTTCTCAATATGTCGTACGCCAATTTCATCGGACATTTTCGAGAGGATGAAAATCACACACACGCGATCAACGCTCTAGCACGTGTTTTTTCCGCGAGAAAAAAATGGCCGCTGCCCGGCTTGCCGGCTCAGCTATCCACGCGCCACGAGTTTTTCAACTTCTCGTGTCTCTCAATTACTTACACGCAGCCAGTCCGACTGGGCCCATAACCTTTTGGTGCAGACGGTTCGTAAGACCAATTGGAAAGGAAAATAATTAAGAGATGCACGGGATAATGATGGATAGCAAAAAGATACTTTATTGTAATAATTGTGCACGTGTCTTGTGCACTCGAGATCGTTGATACAACATAACTAAAACTAAGATGGCCGGCGACTCGTAACCGCTAGAGTCGACCCCGGCAACTTCCGCTATCGTCGGTCAGCGTCGGCTGCTCGCGCAGGCGCGCTGTATTTGTCGCGAGTATAAAAACTATTTATTCAATAAGTTTAACGTACACTGAAAGTTCATACTGCTTGTATTTTGCAGCTATCTGTAGTACATCAGATGTCTTGGAAAAACTACCCGTTTCTAAATCGAATAATACTGTAATCGGTTCTTTATCTTCGATTATTGCAATCGGAATAGATTCATGGACAGAACTATGTAGTCCTGTGTTGCTTTCATATAAAATACCCTCTTTGGCTTCATTTTTCTTTTTCAATGCAGTTTTGGATTGTTTAAAAAAAATACGTCTCTTTTTGGCATTTCGTGTCACGGATTTGGCATATCTTGTTTGACTAAAAGAGTCAATTTTGTTACAAAATTTTGTGGTATGATCCCCAGGAGAGATTTTAAGATTTTGCGATAAATCAGGGACGTATTTTTCTCCTATATTTTTTTTGGTTACTGCACACGCTACCCTCCCATCGCCAGCAGCAGTTTGGCCGTACAATCTTATTTTTGGAGCTTTACTCACTATCATAGAGTTCAAGCTTTCATTCGGATTACTTGAAGCTCCACTTACAAACTGACAAGATTTAAATGTCAGGTTGTTAAAAATTGATTCTAAAGCTTCAAACAAATTTTCATCTTTAAAGCCGTCACCGATATTGGCATGTTTATAATTTTCCTTCTTCGACTTATAAGCGCACCAGTTTCGACAATCATTGTAATGGTTAAAAGCGTGGCAAGGAATGTTTATGATAGCCCTTTCCATTCCCGCCTGATCTCCTTGATTTTGTGACACACAGTAGTTAAAACATTTTTCAGATACTGGATAGCAGCTCCAGTCAGTTCTTTATGGCTCTTGCTTATTTTATATAATTCGCGGACAACTCCTTTTGACGTGTGATTTTTGTCAGATTGTTTTAAAATTTCGTGATGATTTGCTGCTCTTACGGCACAAATTGAGTTGCTATCATTATCAGCGATGAATATTCCTATTTGAAGATTGCATGCCGACAGAATGGGATGATCTTTTGTCAATAGAACTGCTGCATGAGGCTCCATAGCCTTAGCGCTACCCATGAAATTCAAGCGACAAACTATCGTACGTTCTTCCGGTGCCTCTTGTGAACCAGCCCATGTCAAAAGACGCCGCTATACGCACTATCTTGTCATCTGGTATACTCTTATTTTCAATATCGTCTGCAGTCGAAGAAGGAAATAGGAAATTTGTTTGGTGATTGGGAGATCTGAAATAGGATGCAGAGAACAATCGTGAAAGATTTCAATTGTTCATTTATTTCTTTACATGGAATGATATTTCCTTTCAATCCTAAAAAAATTGATAATCATGCTTACTTTCATGATAAAAATAAACAAAGATATATATAAAAGTAACTAGTAACAACTCGTAAAGATAACTTGTAAAAGGTCTATACAATTTCAATGAGGAAAAGTTGAAAAATTTAGTATGTACAATTTCATGGTAAAAATGACAAAAAATGTTGCATGATTAGCATTTTTTAATCTAACAGAATATATTATTTGAAACGTATAAAAACTCGAGTATATGTTTATGGGCCGTTCAACCAAATATCATACACAAATCCGACCTCAAAAAATTCAATATTTCGTTTGATTGTTCTTTCGAATTCTTAACGACTTATGTATTCTATTCGACTTATGTATTTTATTCAACTTACGTATAGAAGAAAAAATAAACAAACACTATGTTGAATTGATGCCGGACTTGATATTTAGTGGAATGGCTCATATATTTTATATCATAGATTACGTTGTGTCTTGACAAAATTCACTTGAATTTTATCTATTAATAACTTGACGCCAAGAGACTGCCGCGTCTCTTGATTCTATTCATGAAATATGTACGTCACGTTGATATTGCCCTCCTACTTACAACAACATTTTTAACTCGTCAACTTTTTGAATCGTTAATCGCCTTTCTTCTTGAGCAGCAGCTAAACAGCTTTCTTGAGCTGACTTTTCGACACCCGTAATCACTTCATTTTCATGAGTTTGATAGGTATGCGACTTTATTTCAGGAATATTCATCGCTGCGAGTACCTTGTTCAAGTGGGTATTTCCCATACCACTATTCATGACACCTAGAAAAAATATGTCAATGCACACGTAATATATTTACATTAAAGTTAACATTTAAACAAGTTTATTGGTAAACAAAATATAAAGAACTATTGATATTTACTAATGATGGCTTTGGTGTTCGAGTCGAAATGATTGTTTGGACTGCGAACTTGATGTTGTTTCTCGGTGGGGACTGCGGTGATTTTTCCACACTGTCTGCATTATACTGTGACGTCTCGTTCTCGATGATTACGAGTAGTAGCGTCAGCTATGCTCAATTTTCACAACTTTAGAGTTTAAAATTTCCCGCTTTGGTCGTGGCCCCTGGCCGGTTGTGGCGCTGCATGCTCCGCTTCCTCATATCGTTTCGTTGTGCTCAACGAATTTACAACGAAAGAGTAACCTCGTGCAATAACTATTCAAGAAAATTATTCAAGCACGTTGAACAATGGGAAAGGAGAAAAAGAGAAAGCCCTCTCGATCCCCTTCGCGAGAGCGAAAGAGGACAGACGTCAAAACTAACGCAGAATTGCAAAAAATGCAACTGCAAATACATAACCTAACAAAGCTAGTCACAGATTTTATGGTGCAGAAACACGTGGAAAATAAAGGTGAAAAATCTACCATGGAAGAAAACTCAGGTACAGTATACAAAAAAAAAACATATTTTCCTCGTTTAAATAAGGTGTAATGAAAGTTCCACACGAGCTACATTATAATTTTCTATACTGTTATTTCCACACGAAAAACAGTAGACAGGTTCCACACGAACTTTGTCGCCCAATAAGGGAATCGAACAACATGTTCTCCAAGGCTCCACACGAGCACATGATAGCAACTTATTACGAATTCCAAAAATAAAAATTGTATTTCAGAAATCGATTCCAATAAGGAAAACGACAGTCACGTGTCAAACGCTCAAAGTGTTGACAACGACGAGAATCGCGAGCAGGACCCAGTAGGTGCCTCATCTCAAGACAAGGAAGACGTTGAAGATAATTCAAATAATATTATCATGGACGAAGAAATTCTTAATCTTTTGGGCAGTGACCCAAATGCGACAAAAGGCGAAGGAATCAAATTTCATCCGGACATAAGAAATCGCTGGCAGACGTGGATGAAGGAGGGCCTGTCCGATGAGGATGTCAAAGGCTTGACGAAAAAATACTCTCGCAAAGGTGACTTATACACCGAGCCCCCCAAGCTAAATTTGGAAATCGGCGCGGCAATGACAGAAATTGCCAAGAAAAGGGACGAGCACTTCGTGCAAACGCTAGAATACGTAGGTACAGCGATCGTATCACTGGGCGCAGCTATACCGCTGCTAGTCGATGATTCGCTCGAAGAGGTCGACCAGATGAAACTCATTGAGCTTCTTTCCGATACTGGGAAACTACTGGCTGATATTTTCCATCAGCAGTCTGTGGGTAGGAAGTCTTTCATCACTCCAATAATGAAGAGAAGCGTGAATGCAGTAGTGGAGGCGAATCATTCGGACGAATGGCTCTATGGGCATAATCTAGCAGAACAGATTAAGGAAGTTTAGACGTTCGAGACCGTATGTCAAAACATCAAGGCTCCAGAGAAAAAATCTTCTTATCGGACACAAAACCAGGGAAACTGGAAGGGCCCGTCTGCCCAACACAGACAGACGGGCGAATATCACCGAAAACAATTCGTTCGTTTCAAACCGAGGGCACCGAATCGATCAAATACAACGAATCGCGACAAAAATCGTTCGACGACGAAAGAATCGTCAAAGAAATAAGAGAGGTAAGAAACATAGCAGGGAGACTGAGGTTTTTTGTCGACGAATGGCAACAAATTACGAACGATAATTTTATAACAAATTGCGTACAAGGATATATAAAATCCCGTTTGAAGAGACTCCAGTACAACCTCGGCCTCCTGAACAACGAAAATGCAAACGTGAAGAACTAGAGTTGTTAGAAATTGAAGTCAAAAAATTGCTTGAGAAAACTGCGATCGAAAGATATGAGGAATGCGCCGGTCAGTTTATATCCCCTATTTTTCGTGTGCCAAAACCTGACAGCTTGAATCTTTTTATACTCAATTTAAAAAAGTTAAACAGTTTCATCAAAGCTCCTCATTTTAAAATGGAGGACATTAGGTCCGTAAAAAACTTAATTACGCCAAATGTATTTATGGCATCGCTTGACCTTCGAGACGCATACTTTCTGGTGCCAGTACACGAAGAATATCGACAATATCTGCGATTCATTTTTAAAGAAAAAATGTATCAATTCAAGTGTTTACGTTTTGGCCTATCGACAAGTCCATACGTTTTTACTAAAACGATGAAACCGATTATAAATGTGTTAAGAAGTCAAGGTCATCTGGCAACAATATACAGTCAGTGACGAAAGTGAGTGGACACTTTCTAGTATAAAGTGCCGGAACGGTTTTTTATGTCATTTCGCCGGCAATTGGCCTAAGCCAATTTAACCAGTCATTTTAAAGAGGAGCAATTTACCTTCATTTTGGCTATATTAAAAAAATTTTACGATTTTTTTTTACAATTGGCACCCAGTTTTGAAAAAAAAATTGTTGGCCGTTTTCTTGTTTGTCATTGAGTGGACACCTTTCGTAGTAAAATTTTTTTAGCAAATTTCTTTAACCGTGATGGGAAAGGGAGCAATCCAAGGTTCAATTTTTTTTTTAGAAAACATTCTACGATTTTTTTTTCAAAGATAATTCATTTTTTTGAGAAAAAATAGACGATTTGAAAATTGCTGCGCAGGACGAAAACGATGAGGTTTACAAAAAAATCTCAAGATGTTAAAAAGTTGTATCACTTTTTGGTGAGTTCACGAGAATTTTTTCAGATTTTTTTTTCGAAATTTGTTTTCCACCTATTTCCCGTCGGTTCGATTGATGCGAATACCATGAAATCAATAGAATTAAATTTTTTACTTACATATTAAACTTTGGTCTCTTAGGAGGTTTATTCGACGACACCAAAGTTTATTTGGTATGTAATAAATTTAATTCTATTATTTTCATGGTATTTAGATCAATCGAGCTTCGACCGAAAATAGATGGAAAACAAATTTCGAAAAAAAAATCTGAAAAAATTCTCGTGAACTCATCAAGAAGTATTACAACTTTTTACCGTCTTGAGGTTTTGTTGTAAACCTCATCGTTTTCGTCCTGCGCAGCAATTTTCAAATCGTCTATTTTTTCTCTAAAAATGAAATATCTTTGGAAAAAAAATCGGACAATTTTTTCTAAAAAAAAAAAGAAATTGAAGAGTGGACTACTCCCTTTACGATCACGGTTAAATAAATGTGCTAACAAAATTTTACTACGAAAGGTGTCCACTCAAAGAAAAACAAGAAAACGGCCAAAAAATTTTTTTCCAAAACTGGGTGCCAATTGTAAAAAAAAAATCGTAAAATTTATAAATCGCCAGAATGAAGGTAAATTGCTCCTCTTTAAAATGACGCTGGTTAAATTGGCCTAGGCCAATTACCGGCGAAATGACATAAAAAACCGTTCCGGCACTTTATACTAGAAAGTGTCCACTCAATTTCGTCACTGACTGTATCTAGACGATATATTACTTATAGGGAAAGATTTTAGAAGCTGTCAGGAAAACGTGTTAAAATCGCAAGAGCTACTAGAAAAACTTGAATTTATAATAAATCACAAGAAAAGTTCACTAACTCCAGCAAACACAACAAAAATGTAAATTTTTGGGGCTTACAATAAATTCAACTGATTATACATTAGAATTGACGAGCGACAAAAAACAAAAAATTAAAAAATTATGAAATAATTTTAGACCAGGAACAAAATGTAAAATTAGAAATTTTGCCCATTTATTAGAAGTCTTGAACGCTGCGTGCCTAGCAGTTGCGTACGGCACCGTATATTGTAAAAGACTTGAGAGAGAAAAATTCCTCGCGTTGATAATAAATAACAGAGATTACGAGGCACGTATGACAATAAGCAATAAGGTAAAAGAAGATTTAAAATGGTGGAAAATAAACAGCCAAATTGGAATAAATCCCATAAGAACATTTGATTACAAAATCGAGAGTTTTCAGACGCCTCTCTAACAGGATGGGGTGCTCAGAGTGATGGGGTATCCATAAACGGCTGGTGCAACATTAAGGAATGAAAACATCACATAAATTATCTAGAGCTTCTAGCGGCTTTTTACGCCTTAAAAAGTTTCGCGTATCAATTACAGAACTGTGAAATTTTACTCAGGCTTGATAATACTACTGCGATAGCATACGTAAACAAAACTGGAGGAATTCAATACCCAATTTTGAACGAGCTCGCACGTCAGATTTGGAATTGGTGTGAAGAGAAAAAAATTTGGATACATGCCTCGTATATAGCATCAAAAGAAAATGTCCACGCAGATACAGCCTCTCGGATTACAAACTCAGACATAGAGTGGGAATTGTCGGAAAAAGCTTTTCAAAAAATAAAGAGAAAATTCGGACCATTTACCATTGATTTATTTGCCACCAATTTAAATAAAAAAGTGAGGAAATTCTGTTCAAGATTTCCCAATCCAAATGTTTTTAGAGTCGACGCCTTCACAATATCGTGGAAAGAAGAAAAACCGTACGCATTCCCCCCATTCGCGTTAATTTCACGAATTCTGAAGAAATTTATTGCCGACAAAACCGAAGGCGTCGTAGTAATACCATATTGACCAACTCAATCCTGGTATCCCCTATACAATTCGCTGCTCAGGAGACCTCCTATTATTTTTAAACCAGATTAAAAATTGTTATTATCCCCTTGCAGAGAGAAGTCGCATCCACTATCACGAACACTTTCGCTGGTGGCAGGTCAGTTGTCAGGCAAGCATTTTTAAAAAAGGGCATAGAAGAAGAAGCAGCAGATATCATGGTAAACTCACTCGCAGCATCCACAATGAAACAATATGAATCTTCACTTAAAAAGTGGTGGAATTTCATAAAAGAAAAAAATTATGATATGTTTGATACGGACGCGATAAAAATAATCGAGTTTTTAACCAAACGTTTCAAAGAAGGAGCGGAATATGGTACCATAAATTCTGATCGAGCAGCTATTACGTTGATAGCATCCGAAAAATTGTCGGGAAATGAGATAATAAGCAGATTCATGCGTGGTGTTTTCAAGCAGAGACCGACACGAGCAAAGTATGAGATGACATGGGAGGTTGATCCAGTTCTCGATTATATAGAAAATCTTTCGACAAAGGGCGAACGAAAATTGAAAGAACGTTCAGAAAAAACTATTTTACTATTGCTGCTGACCACAGCGCACCGCCTGCAAACAATGACCTCGATAGATATAAGTAATATTAAAGAAACATCGTCGGGTATCGAGATAAAGATTCCAAAATTAATAAAAACTTCTAAGCCAGTGTAACATCCGCGTAGATGTAGTTTAATATTTCTTTTCATTATTCTTAGGCACATATATATTTTTGAGAGTTGATTTTCCCGTCAGGAAAGCGACCGTAATTTTACCGTAAATTGATGTCTTTTCTAGGATAAGACGAACACGAACCATATGGCTATTGACCGTCGACGTAATCCGATTCCTTTTATTTATGTTTTACATAACATTTACTTTCCCAGAAAAACATATCCCTTCCACCCACGATCTTAGCATCCCTCCGAATTCTCAACCCTCCAATCATAGTAATGATCCCTTCATAGATGTTAAGAATTTTAACGAATAAGAATGCGAACCTCCCTACTATAAGTACTTCCAAATCTGTTAGAACATCGCTGTCTTTCAATAGGGAATAACTTTTAGTCAGTCTTCTCCAGCCAGTCAACAGAGTCAGCAATCAGTATTTCCATATCTAGTTCTCGTATTCATTCCTTTCTGGCTCTGATTATCAATAACTTCTTTTATTGTAAAACACTATTATAGTTAGTCAGAAAATTCAGTGTACTTCAATAACAACTCAACATACAACAACAGAACAAAACACAACAACAATTTTATCAATCGACACCAACCGACAACGATTCAACAACAATACAACAACAACAACTTCATATCCAAGTAAGGCAACTACTGAAAACCGCGCTCGAAATGTCAAACAGAAATCACTTTAAATTTCAACAGAACTTTTGTATATCGTTAAATAAATAGTAGTTATATTTTTGTTACATAATTTCTTGGAATTATTCTTAATTCAATTCCGTACAAAATACTCTTCTCTTCCCAATCCCGTGCTATTGCGCTTGGCGTAGGCAAAAAATAGGGAAATTAATAAATATTTATGTACATTCACTCTGGATGTCACACCAGGAAAATGCCAACCTAATCTCATATTACCGTTCTTTAAAGAAATAAAGGAAATATGTCCGGCTAGAGCGATATTAGAGTATATAAGACGCACAAAAGATATCAGAAAGAGACATACAGATTTGTTTATTTCTACCGTTAAACCATACAAGCCCGTTACAGCTCAAACTCTGTCTCATTGGGTTAAATCCATTCTAGAAAAAGCTGGGATAGATACATAAATTTTTTCAGCGTACAGTGCAAAGCATGCAACTATGTTATTTCTAAGGCGGTAAACGAAGGTGTTAACGTTGATACGATCAAACGCGTAGCGGGGTGGTCCGAAAAATCGAAAACCTTCGCAAGTTTCTATAATCGGCCAATTCAAGGTAAAAATGAAGCCTTTGCCCTTTGCATTCTTAATTCATAAGTGAGTTACATTCAAGCAATAAATATGATAATAAACGTTGTATAAACAAATAACGATTATGATTGTTTTTTTCTTTTTTGTAACTCAAACTCTAAAACTCTACTCGTAATCATCAAGAACGAGACGTCACAGTATAATTGTAAGATCGAACGAGCCCGCCGAGGGCGGGCGAGGTTCGCTCGGAATTATACGAGGACGTCTCGTTCGAAGATGATTACCTCCCTCCCAATTACAACCCGAAATTCCCGTAATCATCTTTAGAATCCAATGTTACAAAAAAAAAAAGTTGCTCTAAAACATATGAGGAAGCGGAGCATGCAGCGCCACAACCGGCCAGGGGCCATGACCAAAGCGGGAAATTTTAAACTCTAAAGTTGTGAAAATTGAGCATAGCTGACGCTACTACTCGTAATCATCTTCGAACGAGACGTCTTCGTATAATTCCGATCGAACCTCGCCCGCCCTCGGCGGGCTCGTTCGATCTTACAATTATACTGTGACGTCTCGTTCTTGATGATTACGAGTAGAGTTTTAGAGTTTGAGTTACAAAAAAGAAAAAAACAAGCATGATCTTTATTTGTTTATACAACGTTTATTATCATATTTATTGCTTGAATGTAACTCGATCTTACAATTTTATATAAAAAATGGAAGCCAGACCAGAGCGATTTTCCGACTCGATCTCATCCAAAGACAATACAGCATTGCAACACAGACAAAACATATTTTTCCCCAATGTTTTGATATGATACGACTACCCTCGATTCCATCACTCGAATTAGTACTATTATTTTTGAGGTTAGGTCATTACGTCCCAGCATGGGCGACCCTCACCTCCAATCAATAAAATAGAATACTACCTTACCTACTTCTAAACCAAACATTGAATACCAAATTATTACAATGGCTGAAAATAACAACACATTTACATTTAGAGACGCTTTTAAGGGGGAATTTTCTTTTTTTTTTCGACAAAAAAATCGATTTTTCGCTGACCGCTGTTTTATATTCTTCAAAGTGTTGAGAATATGTGTGCAAAATTTCAAATTGAAATTCTCAAAAATGGCAAAGTTATAAGCGATTTTATACCTGCGTGTCGACTCGCGGTTCTGCGCGCTCGTTTTCACCGGCAGAGGTCGGCGCGCCCGGCAGCTGCTCGAATCTGTTGCTCGGCGGACCATAAAAATAACGGGACAGCATACAATAGGCATTTAATTCAATGAAGGACGAGTCCTAACGGTCGTGCGAGATCGAAATATTCGGTGGAGAGTCGCTCAGTCTCGAACGAGAGTTTACTGGTAACAGACGTATATACAGTCAGTGACGAAATTGAGTGGACACTTTCTAGTATAAAGCGCCGGAACGGTTTTTTATGTCATTTCGCCGGTAATTGGCCTAGGCCAATTTAACCAGCGTCATTTTAAAGAGGAGCAATTTACCTTGATTTTGGCTGTTTAAAAAAAATTTGACGATTTTTTTGTACAAATGGCACCCAGTTTTGAAAAAAAAAAAAATTTTTGCCGTTTTCTAGTTTTTCTTTGAGTGGACACCTTTCGTAGTAAATTTTTTTTAGCACATTTCTTTAACCGTGATCGTAAAGGGAGCAGTCCTACCTTCAATTTCTTTTTTGTAGAAAAAATTGTCCGATTTTTTTTCCAAAGATATTTCATTTTTAGAGAAAAAATAGACGATTTGAAAATTGCTGCGCAGGACGAAAACGATGAGGTTTACAACAAAACCTCGAGATGGTAAAAAGTTGTAATACTTCTTGATGAGTTCACGAGAATTTTTTCAGATTTTTTTTTCGAAATTTGTTTTCCATCTATTTTCGGTCGAAGCTCGATTGATCTAAATACCATGAAAATAATAAAATTAAATTTTTTACATACCAAATAAATTTTGGTGTCGTCGAATAAAGCTCCGAAGAGACCAAAGTTTAATTTGTAAGTAAAAAATTTAATTCTATTGATTTCATGGTATTCGCATCAATCGAACTGACGGGAAATAGGTGGAAAACAAATTTCGAAAGAAAAATCTGAAAAAATTCACGTGAACTCACCAAAAAGTGATACAACTTTTTAACATCTTGAGATTTTATTGTAAACCTCATCGTTTTCGTCCTGCAGAGCGATTTTCAAATCGTCTATTTTTTCTCAAAAAATGAAATTTCTTTGAAGAAAAAAAATCGTAGAATGTTTTCTAAAAAAAGAAATTGAAGCTTGGATTGCTCCCTTTACGATCACGGTTAAAAAAATTTGCTAAAAAAATTTTACTACGAAAGGTGTCCACTCAATTGTAAAAAAAAAATCGTAAATTTTTTTAATATAGCGAAAATGAAGGTAAATTGCTCCTCTTTAAAATGGCGCTGGTTAAATTGGCCTAGGCCAATTACCGGCGTAATGACATAAAAAACCATTCCGGCACTTTACACTAGAAAGTGTCCACTCAATTTCGTCACTGACTTTATCATGGATCGAAAACAGGGAAGTGATACTCATAGTCGTGCTGCTAGACCGAAAAAAAGGAAATTTGTTGGGAATATTCACACCCGAGAAACGGAAACGACGTTTGCAAGTACGTCGGCCCAGAAACTGTCGACAGCGGAACACAAAGAAATAATTACGGACCCGGGTCATGGATATCGCATTATCGCGTTTTTATCGGTTTTCTCTGCAATCTCGCAACTCGTAATATGTCAGGAATGCAAAAGACCGATCAAATTTGGCGAATCCAGTTCTCGCGGCTTAGGTTTTAAAATAGTTGTGCAGTGCAAGTGTCGTGTGCAATATATTAATTTCTGTCCTCTCGTCGATGACAAATCGTGTGAGATAAACCGGAGAATAGTTTTTGTGATGAGACTATTGGGAGTAGGCAGAGAGGGTATAAATTTATTTTGTGGGTTGATGGATATATACCAAGGTTTCAGCACAACCTTGTACTATGCCTCCTTGGAGAACATTTACAGTGGAGCCAATGCTGTATGGGAGCTGTGTGCGAAAAAGGCAGTGAAAGAAGAGAAAGCGAAGAATGCTGAGCACGGAAATCCAGAGACAGATATTTCTGTGTCGGGAGACGGAACATGGAAAAAGCGAGGATATAGTTCCTTGTTTAGAATCACAACACTCATCGGGAAATATTCAAGCAAAGTGGTTGACCTTGCCGTGAAATCGTCTTACTGTCACGCTTGTAAATGGTGGCAATCAAAATCCGGTACCGAAGAATACGACGATTGGTTCGAAGAACACAGCAGTGTATGTACGGCAAATCACGATGGGTCAGCTGGAAAGATGGAAGTTGACGCGATTAAAGACATGTTCCGACGATCTTGGAAAATGCATGAAGTACGATACGCGAAATACATCGGCGATGGCGATACGAAAACATTCAAAGCCTTGTTGGAAGACAAACCTTACGGCGATGATTTGATCGTGAAGAAAAAGGAATGCGTCGGGCACGTTGAGAAGCGTATGGGCTCGCGACTGAGAAATGTGAAAAAAAAAACGAAAAAACTTGGAGGAAAAGGAAAATTAACCGATAAATTGATAAAAGAATTAACAATTTTCTACGGTTTGGCTATCAGAAGACATCCAGACTCTGTTGATGATATGTACAATGCTGTGTGGGCAACGTTCTACCATAAGATCTCGAAGAATGAAAATCCTCAGCATATGTACTGTCCCGCGGGGTCACAAAGCTGGTGCAAATGGCGCATTGCCGAAGCCGAAAAAACTCTGGACGAATTTGATCACGAAGCTCTACTGCATGAAGACTTCGCGAATGCTATTAAGCCGATTTATATTGATTTGTCATCGAGAGACTTGCTGGAAAGGTGTTTAGGTGGCGATACTCAAAACAACAACGAAAGCTTCAACGCAACCGTTTGGCGATTCGCACCTAAACACCTTCACTGTGGCGCGAAAACGATCGTCATCGCGGCTTATTTGGCCGCAGGAATTTTTAACGAAGGCTTTACAGCAGTCCTTAAAACAATGACGACGATTGGAATCGTCGTTGGCCAGCAAGCATCAATATTCGTCGATGCGCGAGATAAGCAGCGGATAGAGAGGTCAACGAGACGCAGCCTCGAAGCAACGAAAGAGGCTCGAACAAGACACAGAAGCGAAACTGCTTCACTGAATGAGTTGTTCGAAGCCGAGGAAGGCATCCTGTATGGCCCTGGCATAGCAGATTAGATTAAAAATACTGTAAGTACTCGATATGTCCCATAAACTATACTCACAACTTTAAACGCGTTTTTCTCGAAACAGCTTTTTCACAACTGGTGTGCACGATTTCTCAAAAACTATTCAACCGATTGCCTTCAAGTTTGGACAGAATGCTCAGCTGACATCCTTTTATCGTTTGATGAAGGAAAAACGCAATACGTTTAATAGTTTTTTATTTATAACAAAAAATCGATCAATTTTTTTCGAAAAATCGATACTTCAAGTTCAAAACGTCACCAAAACGTCAATTTTTAAAAAAATGTTTTTTTCCTTCATCGAACGATAGCTATATGTGTCTAAAGTAAAATGCTTTTGGGTTTTTGTTGCAGGATGAACGTGAAGGCTGTAATCGTGCACACCATCAAAAAAGGACCATCGCGCGTCGAGGGGGGTGGGAGGCGGATTTTTTTATGAAATTGTTTAAAAATTTGTTTGTATGTAGTAAACCGATCAATAAAACTATATGCCAAGTTTCACAAGTTTTCCGTTATATACGTTCTTCACAAAAAAATTCCCAAAAAGCGGTAAATTTTGCGAAAAAAAAGACAATCCCCCCTTAAAGTTGCCCCCGTATACGATGGGAGAAATATAAGAATAGAAGAGTACGCAAAAACAGTTAAACGAGTCAATGAATGCCTTTCAGATAGCGAACGATCTAAATTTTCAAAAATGATCCCACTCAAACTAAACGGCATCGCACGTTCAGTCATCGATGCAAACCCCCCAAATTCTTTAGAATCACTCCTAAAAATATTAAAGAAAACATTTAGTAAAAATAAAGATTTGGCAGGCTTAGAAAATGAAATAGAATCATCCCCACAAAATTACGACGAAACCGTCATAGAATACGCAGCGAGAACGTGCGAGATACTTAATAATATCCCGGGTAGAAATTTTGTAGGGTTTGCCTTATTTGCTACTATGCCCTGATCAGGTAGCGCTACGGCTTGCCATAACATGGCAAGCCTGAGAAGGTCCTGATACGGCCCTGCAAAAGCCTGCCGTAAGACGGCCGTGGTCAGGCTTGCCTTATAGCGCCCTGCAAAGGCCTGCCGTAAGAGGGCCGTGCTCAGGCTTGCCTTATAGCGCCCTGCAAAGGCCTGCCGTAAGACGGCCGTGCTCAGGCTTGCCTTATAGCGCCCCGTCAATGCTTGCCGTAAGACGGCCGTGCTCATGCTACTATCACATTAATTTTGTTCACTGCTTATACAAAATCAATGTTAAATAATTTTCAAAGTCATAAAATATACAAAATATAATATAAAACAGAATATAAAACAGACAATAAATACTAATATTTATCTTAAGTTTGGTGCGCAAATTGAACTGGCTAAAAAAAGGTGTTTTTGAATAAGTGAATGAAGAATGAAACGGTTCCATATCCGACGTAGACATTTTTTGGGTTTTGCCTGTTATTATTAGGTTTGGAATCAGGAACAAAAATATATATATTCTATCGAAATATAAGTTTTATTTTCATGTTCTATATTTAGCAATGAAGAAAAGGAATTACATATGTTTTCTTGACTGAATCCGTAGAAATTTTAAAACATACCATTTTTGTTATGATATCTTCAAGTGTGCATATTTTTACGCGATTCGTTTCCTTTATTTTCCACATATCAAGCTCTCCGGAGTTACATGGATACTTGAAAATTGGTTTTTCTTTCATAAAAATCGTTCCTGTAATTTGGATAGTATTTTCTTCATGATGTTGAAAGGACATGGTATTAATTTCTAAAATTTGTTTATTTTTAATTAACACAACATTATCAGGTGATATCGTTGTGAGAATTGATGATTTATATCGGAGTTTTTTTATTGTTGTAGAATGCTCTCCCTGTTTTTTGCGTAATATAGATATCATGGGCGGTAGAGTTATTTTAGTATCGTAAGTTACGAATTCTTCGTAAAAACGGCGGGATACTTGGGACAAGGGTCGCTTACCGCTGCGGAGCATTTTTTTAATTTTCCCTAAAGCGTTTTCGAATGGAAAAGCTGTAATTTTGCTGAGAGAACATGCCATATTTTTCGCATCACTAGCCAAGTGGATCAGTGAATGCACATTTAAAACATGGCATTGAGTTCCGTACAAATCACTAGCCAATTGTACAAATTTCCGTAAATAAAGATTTGCGTGATCGTTAAATTTCAATTCCAACTCTTCTGAGCATAATATTCGACAGCCTGTATGAAAAAGCATGAAATGGTTGTACTGGTCACGAGATAGAATTTTTTTTAATACAACTGGAGCGAGATATAATAAAAATAATCGGAATTCTGTAGCTTTCCACTTTGGAAGATCGATTAACGACCTCGTTGTGCGTTGAAAATCCTGTGGTACTTGCGTTTGTAAATCAAGTAGATGATGTAACAGTTGAAGTTTACTATTTTGACTTAATTTAATTTTCCGAGTACCATTCAGCCAATAATCCAAACATTTTTTCGTTACACCCAAACAGCAAAGATGCATGAAATCCAATACAAAATCAGTAACCATATTAAGTTGAGGAATTGCGAGCAAAGGCGATATGCCTGTATGATGTTCTATTTGCTCTTGATTACGGAAACTATCATTTGTTCTTTCTTCACAATCCGCAGAAGCATATACCATTCGATTATCGCATCGTTTTCCTTTAATCGTGCAACGCTCACATGCATAGTATCCTCCATGGTTTTTAATTTGTTTGATGATTGAGCGAGCGGGTCGGTCGCACACGAAGCATTTAATGCGAATTTCAAACAGCCTATCATTTATCAATATTCCACCCTGTAGCAATTCCAATATCTCAGATATAAAGTTTTCAAAATATTGATTAATGTTAGTCGGCTTTCCAGTTCCTGCATATATAGCAACTGGGAATGCTTTATATATATCCGGTTCGAAATGAACTTTGCATAGTATTGGCCAAAATTGTTGACTGCTGGATTTAAATAAAGGAATGCCATCGATGTTGAATTGTAAGTATAACAGATTTTCCATATGTATATCTGTATTTATAACTTTTTGGAGGGTTTTGGTAATACCAAAAAATACAAATTGACCGTTGCGTTCACTATTATCATTTCTGAACTCTTTAATTTCGTACACCGCTTTGGATGTGTTGAGAAATGTTTTTGCCGATTTTGGTAAAGAAGGAAAGGCTCTCGCTCGAAGAATTTTTAACAAACTATCCAAATGAGTGTGCGGTGTATGAGAATCAAGTGCTCACCGTCGAAGTGCCATGATCTCATTTTCATCGTCCTGTACGTCTTGTCGATTAACATAGTCGAGATTTCTTCCATTAACCTCTTCATCACTTTTAAAACTTTCATCACTGTCTCTCTCCTTATAACTGGTTTGATTTTCATCTGTCGATATTTTTGTTTCATCACCACTATTGTCAATAGAGTGGTTAATATTATCCTCATCGAGGTCATGATCACTTTGTTGATTTTCAGTATAATTGTTTATTCCTTCAGCAGTGATATCGTTTTCATTTTCGTTTTCAAGTATCATCTCATCGTTACTGCTGTCACTGTCTTCATACATTCTCTTAGTCGGCACTGGAAGTGCGGTACTGGTACTTGGACCATTCCAATCTGCACATAAATTCATAAGAAGGTGAATTGAATAAAAAGTGTATACTTCGAATATCTCCGTGTCAAATTTTAAAACTTTAATATGTTTTTCACGCGATCCTAGACGGTAATTCTTTAAAAACTTTCGCTCATTTTGAACTTACTATTCTAGAAAATCATTCAACCAATTAAAAAAAAATCTGTCGAAAATTATTTTACACGACAACGTTCTTAATCGAATTCGTGTTACGTAAAATATTATACTTGAACATTTTTAGGTTATACATACCTAACATAGGGATTAGTATATTTTCATCCGCAATCGTTTCACTTTTTTTTTGCTGATTCGATGCCTTCGTACCCGCATTTTCGTCGCAAAGCGTGTCTTTGCTTGTGAATTCATTTTGCGAAAATCGTTCGCATCACACAAAAACTTTCGAAGAAACGTCAAATGTGCGCAGTCGGAAAACTTCGACCGTACTCGGCTCTTTCCGAAGATGTCGCTCGTTCACGGACACGCGCCAGTATGATTGTGTGATGGGCGCGTAAGAGACTGGAGAGGGGGTAAGTTTACGCGGGATCTGGCTGCATTGTTCTCATGCTTTCACGTGTCTCGCGCCTTATTACTTTTCAGTCCATAACAGTGTTTGTTTCGGTTAATATTGTTCACTGTGGTGCACTTTTATGTTGCTTATGGAATCGAAGATTGTGTTTATCATACATAAATCATTCACCGTCATTGGATTTAAAACAAAATTTGACGCTACACGTACCGACTACGCAGTAAACGTGAATAAAGACGACTATAACCTACAATAAGTGCGTCGGTTGAGTATACCATCAAAGGTATGTAATTATGACAGATTAATAAAGTTTATGCATCGAAGGTTAATAAATAAATAGTACTTTTTTATTGCTCATATTGTAGATGGATGACGCATGCTATAAACTCATAGAATTTACAAAAGAAACATGCAATGGAACAAGAAGCGTCGATTTCGTTCCATCGGCGTGGATTACCTATGACTTCGATTTGGATACGTTGTCATCGAAATTCATGCCTCCACCTTATAATGACGAAAACTCGGCCTTATTACATACGCTAGTAAAATGTGCAGGTCCTGCACCAGAAGCATGGCCAATGTATTCGATAGCGATACGTGGTGAAGCGGGTAATTTATTTTACAACAAGTAATTGCAGTTTTGATAGTGGATATTTATATTTAAGTTTATCTGATGTATTCAATTTGACAGGAACTTACGACGCAGCAGTGCGTAAGTTACAAATTCTGAACGAGAAGGCGTTTGCATATTCTTCGGATACGGATAACGATGCCCAAAGCAAAGCTCTTGTCGCAACCGCAAAATATAAAGCAAAAAATGTGCTCTGCAAAGATCGATGGCAAGTGCCAAAAATGGTAGATTCGAACCAAAATTTAAGTAAGTAATTAAGTACCCTAAAAAATTATATACATAAATAACATCATGAAATATAAACTTTAATTTGATCACAAATATAATATCGACTATACTATATTATAAAGTCTCGTTTTCATTCTATCACCACGCAAGAGCAAATTATTCAAATATAAGATATCCAAAAGCATTGGATATAACTACAGTTACTAATTTTTTATATTAAAGATTTTTTGCATGATTGACATCTCATTTCATATATATTAACAATTATTTGTTATTTCCAATTTATTATAATATGTAATTCGAATTATTGTTTATTTTCGATTCTGCGTAGTATCTGAAACTGGCCCTTCAGTTAATCCAAAAAGGAAAGCCAATGAAGACAAAGTACGTAATCGTATGATCTCTATATTCAATTAATATTTTATATGCTTGGGAAATAAATTAGAATACAATCTTCACAGAAACACAAAAAAAACTTGTCTAAACGAAATTTTGATACGAGATGCAACGTCAGCAACATGCCAGGGACAGTTTTGTTCAACGATTTGATACCCATTATGAATAGCAACTGTCCATTAGAAGGTAAAAAATAAGAAAAAAATGTCTAATTCGATCTGCGCAACAATATTGATACTGTTCATTTTTCTGTTTCTTCAAATCCCAACTTATTATAATTCACTAAAAAAATGAAGAATACAGTTACGGTTTAATCACTGTGGTTACAGGAAATTTAATATTTATACAATTTTTAAATTTGTTTTTGTTTTCCTTCTAAAGATATTGAAGATATCAAAGCAGTGATCAATAAAGGTTTCCACTCCCAGAGTCTACAGCTTACGCAGATATCATTGCAGCTGGAGGAAATTAAAAATATGATGACTGAGCTCAAGATTGGAAAGATATCGGAAGTTCTTAAATTCACCAATGCTGCCGAAAAATACGATCTCGAAATTCCAGTGAAAACCCTGGAAGATTTTAAAAAATTCGATTCTAAGCTAAAAGCAGACGAAATTTTTCGGGATGATATAGTATAAGTGCTCAGCGTCTATCTTTACTTTTTTTGTTATCAAAATCTACTCTAATACAATTGTTCTTTTTTAATCAGATGGCCAATATGTGGACATTAACAAACGTTCAAGCATCCATGCTGCAAACCGTCAGAGAAATTTTTAAAAGATTTATTGCACGGGATGTAACTGTACAATGTACGGCCGTAAAAAATACTGGAAGAAAAATACAGCTCAACAAGACTCAATTTTTGTCTTGTGTCCAAGGTAACTTTTTTATATTTCTTGACATGTATGAGGTTTACAAAATATATTATGTAATAACTAAAGTACGTATCGTATTTCAGGCGTCATTTTGGCTAAACATAAAGATGAAGAGAAAGCTGGAACCCTTAGCATTAAAGATTTCGAACAAGCTGTGGGCAAAGTTATTAATAGCGCGAAGGATTGGGATGGTAATCGCTTGCTGAGAAAAAGCACGTTATAAATATGTATGAATATAATAGTATTTATCTATATATATATATATATATATATATATATATATATATATATATATATATATATATATATATATATATAAAGTAAATAAACTTGCATTAGTTCGAACTTCTGTGAAATATAAATTATTTGGAATTCCCTCCCACATACTATGGCGTCGCTCTGTACTGCCTGGATCGGATCAGGCAGCCTGATCCGGACCGTATACGCCGAGGCGTTACAGAATCTTACGGGGCGCTACTGGCTGCCTTATGAGTGCCGTAATAGGGCAGTCAGGCAGCCTGACAGTGCCCGGAGCAGGGCCCTACCACAATTTCTACCCGGGATCATCGATAAATTGTCAGATGTATACAACACAGCCGCAAAAAGACCATTTTTAGATACACGAATTGACGAAGTAACAGCAAGAGCAAAAAGAGCTTATGTCAGAGGTCTAATTCCTTCAATAGGTTCTCACTTAATTCTTCATAACGCAGAGACATTTGATAATATCATAGATCGAGCTCAAACAATAGAATACGAAATTGAAAAACAAAAGCGAATGCGCGGAATACTTGATATTAGAAATACCGCAAAAATCCATTTCACAGAACACAAAAAACCAGAAAAATTTTGCGAACTTCATCAATCACATACACACGATACAAAAGGCTGCTTCACAATAAAAAAACATGCGCGAAGGTAAAAATTCTTGGCGCTCACAAGAAACATCCGAACGATACCGAAATAAGTCACGAGACAGAGACACTCAAAACAAAACCAGAAATTCTAGAAGCCAATACAGAAGCGACTCAAACGACAGATACAGAAATTACTCAAATGACAAATATAGAAATCATTCGAGAAACCGATTAAACGACAGATAAAGAAACTATTCAAATGACGGATACTCAAACGACAGATATAAAAATCGTTCAAATGACAGATATTCAAACGACAGATACTCAAACGACGAATACCGAAATTATTCAGACGACAGGTATAGAGATAACTCTAACGACAGATACAGAAACTATTCAAACGATAGATATTCAAACGACAGATACAGAAATCGTTCAAACGACAGGTACAGAAATAACTCTAACGACAGATACAGAAATCGTTCAAACGACAGATCCAGAAATTATTCATACGAGAGATACAGAGATTACTCGAACGACAGACATACCAATTATTCAAACAGAAGTAATTCGAACGACAGACACAAAAACTACTCCCGAGATAAACAGAGAGACAATTCCCAAAATCGATACAGAAACAACTCATTTGAGCAGCACCAAAACGAATATCAAGAACGACCTAATACGGCTCAAATGCCGAGCAACGAAATTATCAAAATAATTCACCCGGTAGAAATACCCCGACAAAATCAAGAACGAACAGCACAGAACACATTGATACACTTTTCGAAAAAGTAGACCTAAAAAACTAAGACAACGTCTCGCGGAAAAGTGCGACACGAGACTCATCACCAGAGCGCTAAAAACATTCAACAACAATCCTCAAAACAATAACGCATCAATTCATACAACTAACGTATCCAAAAATAACACAGAACGACTATAAAACCTTAAATCATTGCTTCATTTAGACCACCTCAATAACGAAAAGAAAGAACACATTTTACAACTAGTTTCCGAATACCCGAAACTCTTTTTTCTATCAAACGACGAACTTGGTCACACAACAATAACACAACATAAAATTCCCACGACAGACAACAAACCTATTAACACAAAACAATACCGATTTCCACCTGTACACAAAAAAGAGATCCAAACGCAATTTAATAATTTATTGGAGAAAAACATCATCCAACCTTCCCTCTCACCCTATAACTCACCAGTTTGGGTTGTACCCAAAAAGGCAGACTAACAGGGCAAAAAAAGATGGCGATCGGTTAACGATTTTCGCAAATTAAACGCGGAAACAATATCCGATGCTTATCCATTACCGAGTATCGTAGATATTCTGGACCAATTGGGCACAGCGCGATACTTCTCCATTTTTGACTTAGCGTTCGGATTCCATCAAATCGAAATGGATCCCGACCACAAACAAAAAACCGCATTTTCAACGGCAAACGGACATTTTGAGTTCAACCGTATGCCATTTGGGTTAAAAAATGCGCCCGCACCATTTCAAAGACTGATGGACGTCGTATTATCAGGACTCCAGGGTAATGACCTGTTCGTATACCTGGACGACATTGTTATTTACGGTAACACTCTTGAGGAACATGCGACAAAATTTCGGCGATTAGCGAAACGCCTAACCGAAGCAGGTCTAACCTTGCAAACCGATAAATGTCAATTTTTGCGAACAGAAGTCACATATTTCGGACACACAATTACGGAAGAAGGCGTAAAACCCAACAACACAATAGTAAAATCGATAACAGAATTCACACCACCAACTGATAACAAAAAGCATAAAATAATTCACAGCACTCGCAGGTTATTATAGAAGTTTCATTAGAGACTTCGCAAAAATCGCAGCACCACTAACAAAACAATTGAAAAAAGATGTGAAATTCCAATGGACAGGCGAATGCTAAAAAGCATTCGAATTACTCAAAAACAAAATTATAGAACGTCCAATTTTGCGTTATCCCGATTTTTAAAAACCATTCACACTTACCACAGACACTTCAGACTACGCAATAGGCGCAGTCCTAAGTCAGGTTGCTGGTAAATGACCCACAACGATTACGATTTTAAAATACAACACCAACCCGGAAAATTAAACCACGTCGCAGATGCACTATCCAGAAACCCCATTGCCGTTATGCCTACCAGACAAAGAGGCAGTTCTTCAAAAGAAGAAAACACCTCAAAAAGACCGCAATACTCACACCAGCCAAACACACGACAACGCTCTGAATCAGACGAAGAATCAGGCAACCCAACACCCAAAAAGAAACAACAAGACGGACAGAAAATGGAAAGTGAAAACGAACATGAAAACAACACAGACCACAAATCAGATCCAAAAATCGACGATGAATCTCCACAAACAGAAGAGGAAACAAATATAAGAAAAGATAGCACAGACGTCATCACAGAAACAGAAGCAACGGAGGAGGAACTCACAAAAAATATAACGACCCGGAAACGCACAAGGAACAATATGACAAAGGAAGCAAAGACGAAAAACAGGCGCAAACGACCAAGGACACGAGATGAAAAAACAACGGAAAAATATAACAAAAACAAGAAAAAGATTAACACACCGAATGAAGAGAATGAAGAACGAAATGCACAGTGGCAAGTGCAGCCGAACTCTAACGAGGAAAAAATTAATGAATCAAACGAAGAAAATGAAGAACGAAATGCACAAGCGCAGATGCAACCGAACTTTAACAAGAAAAAAATTAACGAATCAAATGAAGAAAATAAGGAACGAAATGCACAGCCGCAAGCGCAACCGAACTTCACCAGCGAAGAAATTAACGCCTCAAAGGAAGAGAATCAACAGCGAAATGCACAGCCGCAAGTGCAGCCGAATTTTAGATCACCATCACCACCACGAACATTCATAAAGAAGCCAAAACGTATCACGAACATAGGCCCATACTCGCCGGAAATGACACCCGAATACTTCGATTCGTTAGCAGAGTTACCTTCAAATAACAACGACGAAGTAAATCTAAGTATCTCCTGAAGGAAATATCGGAAATAACATCAACCTTCCAGTAGCAGTACCACAGTTGCACAACACACAAGCAACAATCGAGCCAACATTTCGATCACCACCCGAAAATGTTGAACGAGTCAAACCTCTACACAAGCAGAGCCAAACAGCAATTCATCAAAAACAATATCAGACGAAAATAGCTCAAGTGGAAACAACTTAACAGAGGCAGGCAGTGATACTCCATTTGTACCATCACAGTACTACAGAAAGAAAATGACACACAGAGAATCTCGCCCCGCAACTAGAAGGACAGAAATAACGGAAGATGAAAAAAACAAAAACAGAATTGTCACCACATAAAAAAATATCCTAGCACGAAAAGACAATATCGCATACTTCCTATCAGGAGACTGTACAATGAATACGATGATATCAGAAATTGTACAGGACAAAGGAAGAATCAACCAACAATCACTTTTGGACTGTAACCCCCAAATTGGCGACATTCTAATTACTCGCCGAGGAATCACTTGCTATTTCGCGATCATCTGTAAACAGAAATCAACAGATTCACTGTCCATCACAGAACTTCGAAATTGCTTAAAAACACTATTCGAGGTATTCAATAAATTGCAACTAGAGACTTGTACAATCCCAAAGGACCCTAAAATTCTAAATCCGTTCGTTTGGGAATACATCAAATCATTCGTACGAGAAAAATCAACGAAATCACGCACAAACATTACATTATGCCATGGTCTACTGTCAGTACCTCCACAACCACGCAGGAAAGATATCATCCAAGAGTTTCACAGCTCAACAATCGGTGGACATAACGGACTATCGAAAACATATAATCGAATCCTATCACAATACTACTGGACAAACCTCAAAAACGACATTCGAGAATTCATCAAATACTGTTTCGATTGTCAAAAGAACAAACTGGTAGGAGTGAAAGATAAAGCACCTATGATCATCACCGATTCTCCAGCAGAACCATTCGATAAGGTCGCAATCGATATCGTAGGGCCCTTACCAAAAACTACACAGGGACACGAATATATCTTGAACATTTTAGACCTCTTCAGTAAATTCGCCATAGCAGTTCCATTAAAACATCAAACTTCTACGCATATCGCTAAAGCACTTACTACAGCTTTAATAACAACATTTGGTGCTCCCCGAGCAATACTATCGGACCAAGGAAGAAACTTTATGTCAGACACGTTCAAACAATTCGCTGAACTCTTTCAAATTCGACAATACAAAACAACAGCGTATCATCCTCAATCAAATGGCGCATTAGAACGATATCATCACAGCCTCACTGAATTCCTAAAACATTTCACTGACGACAATCGCAATTGGGACGAACTCCTTACACTCGCAACATTCTCTCACAACACAAGCACACACGAAAGCAGCGGATTCACACCATACGAACTCGTCTTCGAAAGAACAGCCCGTACACCTTCAGAATTTCCACCTCCAGAAACAACAATAACATATGACGACTACATGACAAACCTCACGAACAACTTAAAAAAGACACGACAAGCCGCACGGAAAAAACAAATCAAATTTAAAGAAAGAACAAAACGTTATTACGATAAAAGGGTAACAGAACCGAAATACGAAAAAGGACAACTAGTATTTCTCATAAAGGAACCAAGAAAAGGAAAACTCGACCCCGAATATGTAGGACCATTTAAAATCTTACAATTAGAAGTATTAGGTAAACATAATGTTAAGTTAGAAATTAAGGACGATAAAACGAAAATAGTTCACATAGATAAAATAAAAATGGCACATGTTACAGATGCCACTCACACGCCTTAAGCGGAAACCCCTTAATAAGAGTTACACAACTCGCACAAAACCAAGGCACGTTTTGCCTTCATCAAATCAGCATTCAGTTATACAGCAATCTTGGAAAACTACGAAAAATATTTTAACCTTGAAACCTTACCAAATTATAAAATCACAATGTCGTACTATGTATGCAACTAGGTCAACCCCGTCCAACAGATAGATCAAAATACCCAATGCGAGACTCAACTCTTGTCAAACCCTCAATTTAAGAATCTAGCAGAATGCGACATTCGGCTAAAAACACTCCGCCACACCTATTGGTCCAGGATCCCCGATACAAACACATGGCTCTTTGCAGCACTAGAATCAGAAAACCTCTACGTCAACTGCGATAACCATCAGTCATCCATTCACACAATAAAAAATACTAACATCTTAAATATTAGCCCGCTATACTAAGCGAAAACCCGTACGACTCAACTAACACATTCCATCGACATAACATCCTCAACCCAGACAAATTTCTCTACAACCTTAATACTCAATATGACAAAAATAATAGAAAATTTAATTCAGAACTACAGTCTAAATATCACCGCAATTCTCCTAGAAACGGGAAAATTTATATAGCCCTTGGAATCAAACACAATAAACAACGATCTAACAAAAAAAGGAGAAAAAAACCAAATAGCATTGAAAACAGTTATGAACATAACCAAACTACACACTTAACCATATATACTTAACCACAATCATATAATCATATATACTTAATCATACATATTGTGACGAATTGCCGGAATCCTTCCGCCATCGTCACCTTCGGTCGTCTCCCTCTCTCGCTACCGCATCCGTAATTTTGCCGGCAGGGCGCCAGTCGATTTTTATTTCGCCGGTATCGACAACCGGCACAACCTGGGGGTCGGGGGGCAACGACCCGGCCCCTCCATGCTCACGACTTACCTGCGTGAATCGGGTCACTTTTGTTTCGCCGGAGGTGACAATCCGGTCCACCTGGATGCGCCAGCGAGATCGACAAACCGGAAACGCTCGGCCGCTCAGGTTGTCGATTATGGTAGAGTGGGTCGGGGTACGTCACTCCGAGATGGCACCAAAACGTCGTTAATTTTTCGCGAGAGACTGAGTCTCGATCGGAAAACGAGAACAAGAATTCGGCGAACTCACTCACGAAAACTCCTGAGTACGAAATCATCAGCAAAACAAATCACAATAACCATCACGAGAGCTTAATTTTTAACCATCGGCACCGACAGATTAATTTTTATTTTGCGAGAACTAATTTGTTTTACGAGAACGATCGAGAAAACGCGAATTTATTTCATCTATAGGGAGCCGGGTCGACACGGAACTCCCTATAGCGCGTACGCGAACTTACACCTCTCACCTCGGCGAGAGACGCACAACGACTCTAGAGCGAGTGCTTAGAGGGAGAGAGCGCGACTTACATACGACGCGTAAGCGAGAGCGAGACAATGCTAGAGCGCGTACGTAGAGAGAGACTCAGCATACGCACGGCGCGTATGCGAGACAGAGACACCTCGCTCTCTCTACGATGCTTCGCGAGACACCTCTGGTCTCGAGCGCGACACGGTAACAACTGATTTTCGACCAATCATATTTCGATCAGTCGAAATGCGAAATCGATCATCGAGAGCTACTGCCCTCTCGCTTGACACAATACTTCCCTCAACGAAATCGCAATTATCGACGGTACACGAGATCTTGCGAGTACGCCGAAAATCGTATCCCCATGGTCATCGTGTATAGGGGAGCACTTACGTCGGCGGCGCGAGAGGTTCCCGCTCTCGCCCGCAATCTAAAAACCTCCGCTTCCCCTCATGCACGATGCACCTAACAGCGGGGCGCCGGTATTGCAGCCGGACCTGCATCAATTTCTCGCGCGTACTCGCCGGCCGTTCTTTCCTGACGGGTAACTCGTTACCTCGAGCTCTCTTCTCCTCGTCAGGATCGACCGCCGTGCCGTTTCCTCCCCAAACATCCCTTAGACAACACTGTCAGCTAATAAAATTTATGCATAAACGGCAGTACAACAAATTAAAGAATCGGTAGCGCGTACGATCGTTGGGTGGTGCGGCGAGGGCAAACCAGGTAACAGCCTTGGGACCGTGACTTTTCCCTACGTCGGGAAAATCACGTCACAATATATACCTATAATTTCTTTACTTTATCTTTCTTTTTACAATAAAACTTTTAATTATATCTAAAACGTATCCATTCAACCCACAAATAAAACACCCACATTAACCAACCAACCAATCCTAGATAACATACTTCTTCTACTAACCAACAAGCTAATAAAAGATTTAGAATGTTCTAGCAGCCACACCACGACGAACAATACAATAACAAAAAGGAAACAAATAATAATCAACACCAAACAGAAAATACACAAGCTAGACCAAATACAAGCCAATAACCAGGACGAATAATCAAGGCCATATTCAAAATAAAACACATAACCAAGGCAAAACATAAAACACACCATTCAACAAAATTCAAAGGAAACAAGGATCAATTAACCAAACGGCAAATAACCACTTCTTATATTTATACGTCATACATATAACCACACAAACCTACCCTCTCACCGTAATACACCACCACCCACTAACCCAAAGAATAATGCATCTTTATAAGTTACAAGTCAAAAATAGCAACTTCTACAAGAAACCTTTACGGAAACCAGCAGAACGTCCAATATAAAAGCAAGGAGATACAACCACACACGCAAACACCAGAAACTATTTAAAAATCAAATTATATAAAATCGCACACTCAAATCAAAATTCTTTTTGTAAACAAACTATTCAAAATTATATAGAAGCACATAACACAAATAAAATTTTGTAATAAGGATGCAGGAACATTCATTCTTTTCCCAAGAAGGGGAGTGTAACGGCCCCACATTCAATTCCCACTGTTCTCACCTACTCCTAATCTCTTTTCTCGCCAACTCTCAACTTCGCTGACTCCACAATCCCACGGTCCCTTATCACTCTCACGCGACATCCCCTCCACTCCTAAACTCTTTCTTTCAAACCCTTTCTTCCAGCATCTTCCATCATCCGAAATCAGTCCTCCTGCAACACCTAAACTGCATAGACGTTACACCGCTCCATCACAAAGAATAAACTTATTCACTCGCATAAATATACGCGCACTGTATTCCTCACCGCTTACCATCCGTCACAGTAATGTATTTGTATCGTCTTAACATTGTTTATTGTGTTATATGTTTTCTGAATATTTGTATCATATCGTCTTAATATTGGATTACCGTATTATGTACTTATTGAATATTTGTATCGTGTCACCTTAACATTAGTTCGTCGTGGTGTTTTTCTTTGGGTATTTGTGTCATTTTAACATTATTTGTCTTATTATTCTTCTTTTGAATATTTGCGAGAAAAGTGAGACGCAGGTCAGCACGAATTCTTAACTTGTAAGTTTTGTACCTATCTTATAATAGGATTTTCGTTGAACGGTCAAAAAAAATAAAGAAAAGAGCGGAAATAGAGAGAAGAGAGGAAGGAAAAAAAAATTGAGGTTCTAGAAATTTCGTGAAAGTTTGTGGGTGGGAAGAGTGCGAGGCATGTAGCACTTTTGTCTTTCGATCGGCCGGTTTTACCATTTTTTGTACTTGGTAAAAGGAGGGGGTTCGGCAAAGAAGGACAGAAGGTAAATTTATTTTGATTTTATTAGTGGGCTATTTTTGCGCGATTGCAGTGGATAATTTTACGCTTTTGATTTTCTAGTTCGATCTCTATGTCGTTTTTTTCTGGAAATACTTCGGTGATCAGATAAGGACCTTGGTAATTATCGTCGAATTTTCTTGTTTTTTTGTTTTTCACCAAATATATTTTGTCGCCTGGCTGGAATTTAACTGGGTTTATTCTTTTGTCGTAGTCCTCTTTAGATTTTTGCTTAGCGTATTCCAAGTTTTTTCTAGCTTGTTCGCGGATTCCTAGCATTTCTTGAGCTACTGTCTCTACGTGGTCGTCATAGGTTATTAATTCGTCGAGGTATGAAAATTGTGAGGGTAAACGGGCTTTTCTACCGTAGACTACTTGATAAGGGGTGTATTTTGTCCTTTCGTGTACGCTCGTGTTGTACGCGAATGTGGCTGATCGTATAAACTTATGCCAGTCTTTTCTATTAGTGTAGTGTTTTAAGTAATCTGTTAGAACTTGGTGACTTCGTTCAAGAGAGCCGTTTGATTGAGGATGAAAAGCTGTAGTTTTGATTTGTTCGATTTTTAACGCTTTCGCGAGGTGTTTCATTACCTTACCGATAAAAGCAGCGCCCTGGTCAGTCACAATAGCCTTTGGACAGCCGAAAAAACAAATAAATTCGGTGACTAAAGCTTCTGCGATTTCTTTAGCTGTTGCGTGTAATAAGGGGATCGCGAGTGAAAATTTCGATAAGTTGTCTTGGATGGTGAGAATAAATCGCTGGCCAAGTTCAGAATGCGGGTTTATTGGACCAACTATATCCATGGAGATTTTATCGAAAACGTTGAGAGGGGTATCTGTTATCACCATCGGTTGTTTAGTTTTTATCCTTACTAATTTTCTCCTTTGACAACTTTCACATTGCTTGATATAATCTGTAACTTGCTTTTTCATATTTCCCCAAAAGTACTTTTGTCTAATCCGGTTGTATGTTTTTATTACGCCTTTATGGCCTGCGATCGGGGATTCATAGTTTTCGCGAATTATTCGTAACCTGTTTTCATGTGGAGGGGTGATGATTTTGTCTCTACAGATTCGGATCGTGATGTTAGTACCTTTGAAAATTTCTTGAAGGATCTTTCTTATTTTCGGCCACGATGCGTTTTTAGACCGCTTCGATTTTTAGAGATGGCCGCTGAATTGGTGTTTGATTCTAGCATTTCTTTCTTCAAATTTTTTATCGCGAGGACAAAGTTTTCTTGTATTAAGGGGTCGGAATCATGTTCTCGAACGACTAGCGCGAAGAGTTTCATTTGTGGGTTCCTGGAAACGATTACGCTTCCGAGTTCATGATGCTGGTTTGGTGCTAGATTATTTAGGAGACTAATCTCGATCATTCTTTGCCCGAATTCGTTTGTTACTGTACCGTCGGCTGAGATTAAACAAATCGATATTATCCCTTGTTTCTACTACGTTTGTTGTATTTTCGAAATTCTCGTTTTCGTCTGATGAGCTGGGGACACCCGGTGTGCGAGAGAGTGGTATGGGTGCACCGCAGGCAGTATTGCTTGGGACATTCGGTCTAACGGTAACCTGAGTAGCGTCGAGTGGTTGCATGTTTTCTACTGCTGGGTTTTCGTCGCGTGTCGGTGTGTATGATATGGGTATGTTGGGCGTTGGAGTGAGTATTGGTTCGTTTGGTACTCTTACCGTCGCGTTATGTATCGCATCGACTGAGAGATCTGGGATTGTCGAGAGTCGGTGCGTTGGTTGAGGCAGAGATTTTCGAATTGCCGCTTTCTCTCTTCTCTTTTTCGACACTGGATTGAATAATTTGTCGATTTTTCCTGCTTGATTTGTATTTACACGTTTGTTCTTTTTCTTTGTCTGTTCGTGAGTTTCTTCGTCGGGACGGTAGAAGCATTTTTTTCGTTTTGTCTCTCGGGATGAGCGTCTGACTGTCGGTTCTGTCTTTGTCAAAGCGTTTGGTTGTAAATTTACGGCAAAATTTTCAATTTGGGTCTGCGGTGAATGTTCGTCTCCTGTCACAGTCTGGGGCAGATCGTCCATTGTTTCTTTCGGATTTTCAGAAATATTCATTTCCTTCGTGAGACTTTCGCTTGTGAGTATTGTATTTTGGTTATACGACATGTTTGATTCGTCGACTACGATCTCGTCCAGCGTCATGTCACGTTCCATGTTTAGAATAGTTGGCTGTTTTTGTTTAGAGATTTCGGTATCACTTCCCACAAGTGTTTTCTTTCGTGGCCGCCTGGCGGGTGAGGGGGTGAAGAGCGCTAGAGTTTTATTTCTCTTTTTATGAATTTCCCTCAAGAGTTGGCGTTGAAAATAATTTTTTCTTCGCACTCGCGTAGGCGTTTGAAATAATGAATGATTTACGGGTTGGACGATTGGTTTAGATTCATTGTCCTCTTCTGGGACTTCCTCGTCGTCTGCGTCACTGTCGTAAGAATTTGGTTCGGGTTCGAGAATTATTACCCGTGCTTCGATATGAGTTTGTTTTTCGCCTAGAGATGGCGAGGAACCGGATTGGTTATTTATCGATTCAGAGACGTTTCGGTCCCTTTTCGCTCGAGATTTTCGGCTTGTTTTCTTCTTGTTAAGAAAGAATTTGGAATTTTTAGAGGAGTTAGATGTGTCGCTTTCTTGACTCGGGTGATCAAGCCGAGTTATTGAATTTTGATTTAGATTGACTGCCACTAGAGGTTCTGGATTCAAACCAACGGATTCCTGGATCGTTTCTCTCGGAACTTCCGATCTGGAGGGATTCGAGGACTGAATTGATTTTGGATTTGAGTTAGAAGATTCATCGGAGCCAGTTCGAGCTACCTTGGGTCTCCGTGAGATTTGGCGTATGTCGCCTTCAGATGACGTAAACGTCCTTGCCACACCGGGCACGGGGTTTACGTGTGCTTCACCGCTTGGTGTTTGTTCGATTCTCCACTTGAATTTTATAGGGAGTGTAATTGGATTCCGGGAGAGAGCGTCAGCGTTGGTATTTATTTTACCGGGCTTATATTGTATTGTACTATAAATTCAAATTCTTTTAATCGCTCTCTCCATCTGAGCACTCGAGAAGTGGGGTCATTCATGGAGTTTACCCATACTAAGGGTCTGTGGTCGGTGAGCAACGTGAAATTGCGGCCGTAAAGATAAGGCCTGAACGTTTTTAGACCAAAGACCACTGCGACCATTTCTTTTTCTAGAGTCGAGTAATTTCGTTCGGCTTTGTTTAACACTCTTGACGCTGTGGAAATAATATGATCTTCTTCTATTTTTCCTTGCGAGAGAATTGTTCCGACCGCGTAATTTGACGCGTCGGTTGTTACTATAAAAGGTTTTTCAAAATCCGGATATTGAAGGATTGGTGCTGAACAGAGTTTTTCGCGGAGGGTTGTAAATGCAGTTTGGTGTTGGTCGGTCCAATGGAAAGGTACATTTTTGCTCGTAAGTTCGTTCAAAGGTTTAGCGATTTTTGCGAAGTCTTTGATAAAACGTCAATAATATCCTGCTAGTCCGAGGAATTCGCGAAAACTTTTCGGGGTTTTCGGTGTTTGGAAATGTTCTATAACTTCGATGTTTTTCGGATCGGGTTTAAGTCCATCGGAAGATATAAGGTGTCCCAAATATCTTACTTCAGTTCGTAAAAATTCGCATTTGTCTGTTTGTAAAGTGAGATTCGCTTTCCTAAGCCTTTTCGCGAGTTTGGTGAATTTTATTTTATGTTCTTCAATAGTCCGTGCACATATCACTATATCGTCTAGATATACGAATAATTCATTTCCTTGCAAACCTTTAATACGACATCCATTAAGCGTTGGAAAGTAGCCGGTGCATTTTTTAATCCGAAGGACATTCGGTTGAATTCGTAATTACCGTGAGGTGTCGTAAGAGGCGTTTTGTGCTTGTCTACGGGATCCATGCAAATTTGGTGGAATCCGGACGCTATGTCGAAGATAGAAAAATATTTTGCTCCGCCAAGTTGGTCGAGGATGTCTGTTATAAGTGGTAGAAGATATGCATCGCCTATGGTTTTTTCATTTAATCTTCGGAAATCAATGACAAGTCGCCAGCGCTTATTTCCCTTAGAGTCTTCTCGTTTGGGAACAATCCAGATATGTGAGTTATATGGAGAAACTGACGGTTGTATTATGTCTAGTGCTAGTAAGTCTGTTATTTGTTTGTCTATTTCAGGTTTTTGGTGAGGAGGGTGTCTGTATTGTCTCGTATGTATAGGTTGATCGTCGGTCGTTGGTATGCGATAGGTGCATACGTTCGTGGATCTAAGGGGCTCACCCGGTATGTGAAAGAGGTCTACGTACTCTTTGATATGTTCATGAGTCGCATTACGCTCTTCGACGTTGAGATGGTCCAGGCACAAGAGATTTATTACATAGCCGATACGATTTTCTCGCGTCCGAGTCACGTGATCGTTATTACGAGTCTGAATGTTTACGTCGCGCTCTGGAGTTTCTCCATTCTCGTCCGTACTCATATCGAAGGGATAAAGAGTAATCACGGGAACGCGCACTTTAACGTCTTTATTTAGGGTGTTGATCGCGTACAGGCATGCCTTGCCGTTTATGTTTTTGACAAGTGCTTCGCCTCCATAGATGCCGTCGGGGAGAGGTAGGCGGGGCACGTAGCCTGTCTCGAGGGTGTTCCCTATTCTTACGAACATAGTCGTTTTCTGTCGGGCCCTGAGCAGAAAAGACTCTGAATTCATGAATGGGACATGTATGCCATTGAGACGTACCGTCCTACTCTCCCAATCAATAGCTCTTTGATTAGATCCTATCATTTCTTGACTTATGATGGCGTCGTATTCTACTGGAAAATTATCGGAAACGACTTGGACATTTTCTGATTTATCATTGATTTGTAATTTGATTTGTCCGATAGTCTGTGGTAAGTCTATGTCGGAGATGCCGTGCAGTTTGTAAGTTATGGTTTTGTCGATTGAGTCGGGATTTTTAACATTTCCATATTTTATCAGATTTAGTTCGGAACCGGAATCTACGTACTAAAGGTTTTCTGGTGTGGTAGTGTCGGGTGATTGTAGTTGTATGGAAGCGAAGAAGTAGTTTTGACCCGTGCGACCGAGGTTGCATCTGGCTTTTCGGGCCTCGATTTTTTTTTCTCCTATTCTTGGCGTGGTTGTGTGGCCGGACCCGTCAACACGCCCGTTCGAGGGGTCGTTTCGAAGTTTCCCTGATTTCGTTCCGGGGTCTGTGCTTTTTTTGCGTTATTGAATGCTCGTTTTCTACAGTCATTAATTACTTGGCCAGGTTTTTTGCAGTATCTACACGTGGGCGAGGGGGTTGAATTTTGTCTTTGGTTTGGGCCTTTCGCGAAACAATCCTCGGTGTTATGATTGTTTTTCTGGCAATGCGTGCAAAATTTGTTTTTTGATCTCTGGTTCTCGCTTTTCTTTCGGAAATATTGTTCTAGTGTGTGGTTTGATCGTTTGCAATAAGAGCAGAATTTGTCAGATTTATCGTTATTTTCTTTGAATTATTTCGGCTTTGTTACGAGACACATTTTCTGCGATATATCGTTTTGAGCGTGTAGTCTACTCATTGATTTTTCGACTTCTTTTGCTTCTTTATACATTTGTTCGAGACTCTCGTAGTCTTTAAATGGTAGAGCATAGTAGATGCGGGGGTGGAGTCCGTCTCTGAACGTGTCGGCAGCGACGTCCTCCATCAAACCTAGCGCGTGTTCTTTAATTCTTTCTTTACCGCGTTTGATATCGTCTACGGCCATAGCTTTGAAATGAAGGAATTGATCGTAATAGCTCGTTACAGACTCGTTTGGTTGTTGGGTTATTTTTTTGAAGTCGTAGATCCATTTGTGGACGCGTTTCGAAGTGACAAATTTATATCGAATTCTAGTTATTAATTCTTCGATCGTGCTGATTGAATCGGTATTTACTTGGGATTTTCCCGTACACTTTTCTGTTAGATCTGCGACGATGTCTGTTACCGCGATATACGTAGTGTATTTTCGCGCGGCTTCACATTTTTTATGAATTTTAATAGTCCCCAAGTTTTTTCGGTTCCGTCAAATTCTGGCAAGCTTTTTTTAAAGTCTCGATATCTTTGTTCATTGTATGTTCGAACGTTATCTATCGCAACTATTCTAGATGTCTCCATTGCATTTGGATCGGGGAAAGGTCCACCCCCTTGGACCATTTTAATATGTTTAAAGACTTACTCGGTGATGACTAATTAAAATTACTACTGGAACTGTGTGTGAGTCGTTGCCGTCGTCTCGGGTTTCGGCTGTGGTTGTGTTGGTCCCTCGCTGGGAAGTCGCCTCGGTGTTGTGTAGGTGAGCTCGTGCAGTGAAGAAACTTGAGCCGTCTCGTTGAGATCTCGTGTTGCTGAGTCGCTGAACTTCGTCTTGGTGAATCGGAGAGTCCCGTGTTGTTGGATTGGAGAATTTCGTAATGTCAGATGAATGAAGATGAAGATTTTGATTTGGTTGTTGAATTTTAGATTTTGTCGCTTAGTGTTGAATTTCCTCTGGCTTTTGTTTTCAGTTTTATTGGTGTATGGAGCGTGTTGGACTGGCGTTGCTGATTTGAGTTTTGGGCTGCCACCAGTTTTATTGGCGTATAGAGCTGTTAGAAACGTCCCGAGGTGGAGAGAATTTGAAGCTCCCTCGATAATTCGATGTGCGCGCGATATTTGAATTAGATTGCGCTATTCGGCTGGACGTGAGCTCGCCGCCTGGGACTTACTTGTGCTCAGTGTACCAACTCAACGATTTAGGAGTAATCATCGAGGATGATTCCTCTTCGAAGACGTATTGTTGATTCATGATGGTTCTCAGAGTTCTCGATTGAACCGAGGAGATGTATTTTCTTGGCAAAATTATTATTGATTGCAACACCAACACTTCTCATACAATTAACAAAAACAACTGTACTTTATTCAAGTTTGAAATTGGACTTTGAAATTACAACACAAATTGGACTTAGAGTGATTTTTCAAAAGTCGGAGATTTGTTAGCTTAGGATGCTTTCGATTTCGAGGTTGAGTCGATTCTGTTTTTCTTGTCGAAGTTGGTTGACGATTTCGCCTCGGTTCGGGCGGAGTTACAAAATTATACATAATATATTGGTCGGATTCTTTAGCGAGATTTTGAGTTTTCCCTATCTGAGGGGTTGTTTCAAAGATATGGGGGTGTTTTGAGAGCGTCGCTTTTTGGACGGCGATCGTGGGAAAGAAAAGTGTGTTTTCTGATTATGGTTCTGAGAAATACCGAGTTTGGTTTTCGTCAGTTTTTACGAGCGGTGATATCGAACGAGGCGCTCGTAAAAATGTGAACATAAATAAGGAGAGCAGGGAAAAGTTTTTCCGTGCCTGATAATTATGAATTCATATATGGTTCGCTTTTAAAACTAGGAGTCGAGCTACGAAATCGTGCAAGAGGTTCGTGGAAAAGACATAAAAAAAGATGTTTGCCAGAGAGGGTGTTTATGACTGGATGGGGTGTTTTGGTTATGGATTTAAGTTCCTTGGTGCATGTATGTAATACGAGCTTGGTGCTCTGGTAATCTTAGCTGGGATCTTTCCCCTAATCTGTTTAGTTTCTACGGATAAATGGTATAGTTTATAAATTCAATAGTAAAATAATAATAAGAGAAAAAAAGTTGTACATACTGTTTAAATTTTACCGGCAGGCTGCATTGGTTTACAGGTAGGTAAGGTAGTAGTCTAATTTATTGACTGGAGATGTGCGTCACCCATGCTGGGACGTAACACGAAGCAGGATTTTTCATTTCGTAACTGATATAATTCAATGGATAACGGCAAAGTGAACGACGCGATAATTAAGAATACATCGCCCATTAATGTAAGGAACATGCAGCTACCGTCTCATGTGGTATTTCGAACGATCGTTGTAAATCAGATACGGAAAAATTACATACTCCCCAATCGCAATTATCGACGCATTTTGTCAGATCCTACATTCAACTGGCGCGAGTACTCCTCTAGATGATCATTCATATGCCACTTAATGACGAGCAGCGAAGATTAAAAAACGTCAGTTATTAATGATTGCAACAAGAATCATGAACCAAGGATGGATCAAAAAATTGAGGAGGAGAATTCACAGACTACTATGGTATCCTCAATAAATGAGGAGAATTTTGAGTTCAATGATATGGAAACTTCTGAAATCGATGGAGATAATTTATATGGAAATTTGCGTTACCCGAATATTAATGACAATGACGTGAAGCTTACAGAATCGCATCCATCACACGATAGAACTATGGAAGAATTAGAGATCGCAAGAGTAATGGGAAAAGTACGTAAGCAACCTGGGAAAGAATAATTGAATCAAAAGGATATTATTTCCAATCTTATTTAGAAATAAAAGCAATGAATGATAGAAAATCGTCCAACAAGAAAGGATTTTTATTGAACCATGGGCCAATAAACTGTGTCACTTGAATAAAACTTTCCAAAGACTCATGCAATTTTGTTCGAGAAACTGAAAAAGGAACAAAACTTTACGGAGAAGTAAAAGTTAAGGCCATAAGTACGCGTGGCTTTGATTTGTTGGTTTACATTCTAAAATTCAGTGCGATAGATAATCCAATTTATGAATCTTACATGAAAAATTCTAACAACAAAACTTCGAAGTTAATTACGAATTTCGTGAGAGATGGAGTAACACCTGCCATTTATTTAGAGCGTCTGAAAATTCTGAATGAATATTATCCTATCAAGAGGGCTGTAGAGTGTACTTCTCTGTCTCCTTTCCGAGTCGGTTCAGAAGATTTTATAATATCAATTTGGACAGAAATTTTTTGTAATGAGCCTAGTGGATTTCGAAGTCATCACTGCAACCAAAAAATGCCAGTCGAAAGGGTGTGAAGCACAATAAATGAAAGTCTTTGGATTTCTATGAAAAATAGTATATTTGAACATATATGGAATTCAATAATATAGCGAAATAAACTTGAACTGTTCCTTTCAAGCTCCTGGGACAAATTACCTTGATGAAGGCGGCTTCAAGTTCTCTTAATCTTTAAATCTAATAGCACCACCAAACCCTTCTTGTCTCGGCACCCACGATAATTATATCAGTTTTACTCTGCATCTTTAAACTATGTCTAGCAGTGAATGCGGTGAGGGACAAACGATAGAGCCGTATCTCCATAGGAGCGGCCACTGATCCACCGGGGTACATGCTAATTATTTTTTTAATTTTTAATTAGTAAATATAGTTTTCTAAATAGTTAAATCATCTCCAATCCAAATCATTCCAAACCATCCTTCCAAACCATTCCAAAACATCCTTTTCCAAATCATTTCTGATTACGATTACGATCACAATTATTAATTACGTATAGTTTTCCAAGTTACTGAAATGATTTTCCAAAATTGTCCAAATGATTTCCAAATTATAGGATATATTAACATTTCAAAATATTTTAATTGTCTGCCAAGTATACGGAGGTGACGATTGGCCCCTCTCTCTCAATACGTTTTTCCTCTAACAATAAGACAGTTGGCAGCTCTCTCTGTCTCGCTCTATGGTGACGAACGTAGTCTCTCCCTTTGTCGTAGTTCGACAGGTAATTCTCTCCTTTTGGTTCGGGAAGATTCGGTAGTGCGCCATTAGTACCAGTGTTCGCGTTCGATTTCGGTTACCCGAGTCCTGCTGCCCTCTTTTCTCGAGTTTTATTTCCGCGCGCGTACATGAAATATTTGTAAATCATGCATTGGTACCATAGGCTACTGTCCAACCAAGATCGGAATGGATCTTTGCGTATGAGACATTCGGTAGGCGGCGCGTTTTATAAAAAACCGAAACGTGAATATAACGTTACAATATTTATTTACATAATCAGTATATAATAAAAGGACGTTTGAAGAATATTCTGTACAATTTTCATTAATAATTATGCAGAAATGAGCCACTGACAGCAAATCTTTTTAGAGGCCGCCCAAAAAAGTTACATTGCGGCGAACTGCATAACTCATCACTGGATCATCTAAGATAAAAACAAAGATTTTATTAGTCAATAATTTTGTTGAGGTAATGCTGTTCAGTTTTTTTTTACTTTTTTAATTTTTGGTCACACTTAGAAGTGAAAATATTGTTTTTTCATATAAAAAATCGGAATGTGTGACATCCAGAGTGAATGTATATAAATATTTATTCATTTCTCTATTTTTGCCTACGCCAAGCGTAATAAGTAGATAAACAAGGCCGGTTCTGGATCAACGCGTGTTAGTGCACACGTACACGTCACACGTACACACCCACACATACACACCGACTTCCACGGTGGGTGGGGGGGGGGCATCTCGAATATTCCGCGACACCATGCGGGGCGGGGGCATCTCGAATATTCCACGACACCATAGTGGCGGGGGGGGGGGGGGGGGGGCATCTCGAATATTCCGCGACCCCCGGGGGGGGCATCAACCGCGCGTTACCCCATATTTCTTAGCCGAATTATTTATTTTAATTGTTTATTTAAATGTGTCTAATAAATATTCTTGATATGAGATATGAGGTGTGAGTTATCCGATCTTGCTTTGCCGTACTGTTTATTTAAAAAGTGTCGGATAAATTTTATTTTTTATTTAAACTTTAAATTAAATCTAAGACGTACCATTTGGTTATGCTGTCTGTTTCTCTTGCACTCTCACGAATTTTTTTTGCGCACTCCTGTTTCTTTTACACACACACTCACACACACACACACACACTCGACGATGTGCCGATGAATCTCCGATCCGAAGGCCACAACATAATGAGCCCCTGCTTTGGCAGTGGTCACATCGACAGGCACACCCCGACTCTCACGCGCGTAAAAACACCGCATAGCATGCTGCAATTGCCACCATGCAGCATCCATCAACGGCGTCCGCACATACACCCGCTGCCACGACTCGAAATGCGTGACGGTACACCGAAAACTATGGGGTAGTACCGCCGTAGTTAAAACAGGATCCATGCACCGTAGCTTATACGGTAGCATGGCATCGCTTAATATTCGCTTATACATTGTTGTTTCCCCCGCGCGTCTTGAATTGAAACTGGTTTCTAGAGGCTAATGACTCTGACAGCACCCTATTGCGACACTCCCCAAAGCACTCGATCAGCGTTTTGGCATCTGTGTATGACGCATCGTCGCGAGAGAGAAAACAATTAAGATCGCGACGTAGAAGGTTGAAATGAATAGCACGGATCTAACGGAGATCTAACGGCTCGTGAAACCGATACCGCTGCACGTTTTACACAAGACGTTTGTCTCGCTACTTTGGTCAAAATTGCATACAGATCAAATATGAGTATAAGACTATCTTTTATACTCCTCTTTTGATACAGAAGTTACAGTCTCAACCGAGCAGCGCAACAGTACTTTATATTTTATTGTGTAACGATGGCAGATCGTACTCTTCGCAAATGTATCCGTGTTTTTTTACGTTTTGTAAAATTACATAGTGTGCAGATACGTCGTCGCTGTGACGCTCAGTGGTGCTGTGAACTAAGACATTTATCGGGCGATAGACTCTTTAACCGCTCGAAACATCTTATATGGTGGGCGCCCCTGCGCAATAGAGTGATAGTTTATAACAGGGGTATACTGCAGGGTCGGAGTATTAACATGTGTGTATGAAGAGCTACAGAGACGCGGCCTTCAAGGATCTCAGAGCGTCCGCGCTATTGTAGATGAAATCAGGGGTAAGTACTCTTTTACATGGTTTTAAAAAAGATCTATATTTTTATAATAAAAACGGTGCAATAGGTTATCAACAATTTTTGGATGCGTCGAGCGATGAAGAAGCCTCTCTCATAGAAGCTACACGCATTATAGAATATCAGGAGGGAAATACCGCCGATGGTGGGTATTGAAAATTTCTATTTATTTAAACTTCCAATTTAAAGCTTATTTTTCTAAAATTTATAATGATTATTGTTTAGAATTAACATACCCTCCTCGAGAAATAAAATAGCTCGCCAGTCCGTCGGGTCTATGTCAAAGACCAAAAAGCAGCGAAATAATTCAGAAGTCCGACACCGATAGCGGGGATGAAACACCATACCCTGCCGAAGACGAAAGAGAACCAGCTGCAGGACCTTTAGGCCTGTGTCTAAGAACCGAGGATCGCGACATTATTAAAGGAAATGACACCGATAGTAGCGACGAGGATGATCCATCTGCCGTTATTCCTGATAACGGCACTTAAAATTACAGACACGAGCAAGAAGAAGAAGAAGAACAAGGTACATTAAAGTCGTAATATATATATATATTTCTAGACCGTCTAAACTTCACACCTCTTATACAGTTCTTTTATTACAGATATACAAACGGGTGCGGGACGAAAGCGTAAGACACCAGGGACCCTGGTGTTTGGGGATGTGCAACCGCCTGGCGATAGAATCATTATCATACACGACGCAGATCGTTACTTTAGGCGCTTTCAACTACGCGGTCGTGAAACGACGATGCGTATCCGTCAGCCGGCTCCAGGAGTTAGCGTAACAGCATGGCTCGAGGGTGCATTCCGCGGCCTTTTAACACATCTCACGAGATGATGTGAGGGTTGCGACTATGCAGCGATCTCATTCACGGCGAATAGCTTACCATACGGTCCTGTTTGGCTTTCATTTCGACCGGTTCGCGACTATACATTCGAGGATGTTTGGCAATTAATAACAATCGTTGCTCAAAATACCACATCTATGAACATTGATGAATCGTTTAATATCAAAACGTGTATTGTTAAAGGCGTGGAGGGCCGCGACCGAAAAGGCTTAATACGCGAAGGTGTGGCGAAGAAATTTATTTTAACGATTCGAAAGACCGACAATCTGTGCTTACTACGCTCGCTTGTAGCAGCGCTGGCATATGCAGAGAGGGGTGAGATACGTACGAGATCTTTACACAACAGGTGGCAGCTTATTAGACAAATTAATGGGTCAACCCAAAAAGAAGCAGCGCTTGAGCTTACGAGAAACGCCCGTATTAACGTACCACGCGGCGGTTGCACAATCCGTGAAACTGCTTTGTATCAAGATTATTTAGGTCAATCGGAGATTGCGATCATAGTTTTTGAATTTTTGACATTGGGTCGACACGAGGCATCCTTATTTGACGGTACACAGGTGGTACGGCTATCGCTGGATCGATTCAACACAAATTATATATTTTGTATTACGAGCGATCACACCACGTTCAGCCTATTTTAAATCTACGAGGTGCAGTGGGTAGTTTAAACTTCTGTGTAACTTGTAATGCCCATTTTCGTTATGACCATAGATGTTTAAAAAGACAGTGTCCCCGTTGTCTTCAAACACCGGCATGCGAGGCGATTTCGATCGCTACAATCAGGTGCGACAACTGTGATCGTGATTTTTTTGGGGAGAGGTGCCTGCAAAATCATAGAGTTGTTACAATCCGTCGTAGACGCAGAGTAAATACTGTTTGCGAATCTCTTAAACGCTGTCGTAATTGTTTCTGCTCTATCAGACCTCTGAATGGGAAGAACCATACATGCGGCACGGGGTTTTGTAAAACCTGCAAAGCTCGTCAACCTTATAACCATCTATGTTTCATGAGACAGATTCGTTCTGTTAACACCTTAAAAGAGAATATATTTATTTTTCATGATTTTGAGACACAACAGTGTACATCTGTAAAAGGCGATCCCACCGTACGTATTCACGAGCCGAATCTCTGTGTGGCCCAGCACGTCTGCACTCGGTGCTGCGATAATGAGATCATCGACGAACCTTACGAGTATTGTGGCATTCACGAGTTTATATTTAGAACGAACCACGTGTGTCAGCTTGTAGAGCTAGGTATGAAAAGTATCCCAGGTTTCTCTCATACATTTTTAATAGCCCATAACGCGGGCGGTTTCGATGCGCAGTTCATTCCACGCTATTTAATTGAAGAGAAAAAAACGCAGCTGCCTACTTTAATAATGAATGGTACTAAAATTATCACGATGCGTTTTGAACAAGTTGTATTTCTTGATAGCCTATATTACTTCCACATGCGTCTGACATGAGTGTATTACCAAAAGCCTTCGGTCTGAGGAACGCTCTTGCCAAACGGTCTTTTCCCCATTTATTTAACAGACCTGAAAATCAAAATTATATCGGACCACTACCCTCTATAGATCACTATTCTCCTGACACGATGCGTATGGCTGAACGCGGGCGTTTTTCTGCATGGTATAATGATCTAAAGAGTGCTGATTACGTCTTAGATTTTTTAAAAGAAATTACAAGATATTGCAAGAACGATGTCACTATATTAAGACAGGCTTGTGTCGTTTTTCGAAAGATGTTCATGAACAGTGGACGCGTCTGCCCATTTAGCGAAACTACAACAATAGCGTCAGCGTGTTTTCAAATTTTTCGAAAAAACTTCTTGAAAAGTAATACTATTGGAATTATACCGACAGGGGGTTATAGATGGGCTCATAATCAATCAAAAAAAGCCGTTTCGTGGCTTGTGTGGATGGAGCACTCTTTAGGCCATCATATTATTCATGCAGGGCGCTCGCGCGAATTTAAATTACCCCAAAATTTAATGGTAGACGGTTACTACGAAACCGACGACGCGACTCATGTATTACAGTTTCACGGTTGTTATTGGCACGGGTGCACCACTTGTTTCGCCGTAAATAGGGATCGTAAACAGACCGACGGTACGACAATGGATGAGCGTCTCGAGCGAACAAGCACCATAGCGCACAGAATCCGCTCAAGTGGATATACCTTAACAGAAATTTGGGAGTGCGCGTATGACCGTTTGGTAAAAACAGATATAGAAATGAGTAATTTTGTGCGTGATCATGCTCTAGTCAAATTAGATCCTCTCGACCCGCGTGATGCATTTTTCGGCGGTCGCACAGAAAATATGGTCACTCTGTACGACGTAAAAGACGGGGAGCAGATACGGTATGTTGACGTCTGCTCGTTGTATCCGTATGTCTGCAAATACGGCAAATACCCTATAGGGCACCCTACAGTGTACGTCGGTGACGAGTGTATGGAATTAACAGGACCCGAAAACACGGATCTTTCCCGCATCGAGGGTCTTGTTAAATGTACGGTGCTAACCCCGCGAAATCTTTACCATCCCGTGTTACCGTTGCGTATGCATCACCGTTTATTATTCGGACTGTGTCGTAGCTGTTGCGAAACAATGAGTCAAGACGCGTGCCCCCATGAAGACCCTGCTGAAAGGTCATTCTCAAGTCAATTGAGCTATATCGCACAGCTATAGCAAAAAAAACCAGGTCTGCGCTCGGTAGCTAAACTGTGCCTTAATTCGTTTTGGGGTAAATTTGGGCAGCGTGAAAATTTACCTGAAACCGAAATAGTGTCGACCCGTAAAAAACTTATGGAGCTACTGAACAGCTCTGAGCACAATATCACGGGCATACTGCCTGTTAATAATCACGTATTGTATATTAATTACACAAAAACCGAAGACGCTATAGTACCATCTAATATAGCAAACGCTGTAATTGCTGCATATACAACAGATCAGGCACGGCTGAAACTTTACACCTATCTCGAACTGTTGGGTGAACGCGCCTTGTATTCTGACGCCGATTCCGTTATTCACGCAACGAAAAACAATCCTAAAGAGTACGAGCCGGCTACGGGTCTTCTTCTGGGTGATCTAACGGATGAACTAAGCTCGTACGGTACCAGTAGCTATATTAGATCTTTCGTTACGGGCGGCTCAAAATTTTGTTCTTTCATAGTTCACACCCCTGGTGGCGCAAAAAGCGAGGTTTGTGAATTTAAAGGAATAACTCTTAATTATGCAAACACTTCTCTGATAAATTACAGATCGATACGCTCATTCATAATAGGTGAGAGAGAGAGGAACCAATTGTGCTACGATTTGCTTCAATGCGACACACGCCGTTCCACCAGGTTGTTACACGGCCCGAAACGAAATCATGTATGCCGTTGAGCGTCAAGCGGAGACGTAATGGTGAATATGGCTGGCTCCCTTATGGCTACAGAGTTTAATATTATAAAATCTTGTTATTATTATAAAATATTGTTATTATTGTAAAATATTTATGATGTTACTGCAAAATAAAAAATCCGTATACACATGGCGAGTGTTTATATACACTGTTGTAAAGAAAATAGATTCGTTCGTGCAGATGGATACACGGTGGAAGCATCTGTAGGGGTATACTTCCCCACATTAACTTGTCGGTTACGGGAAAGCAAGCTACGCCGTTAAATTCGTAGAACGAAAACCAATTATATTAATTTTAACACGTACTAGTTTTGTAACAAAATTAAAGTTTTGGCGGTATCGTTGCACTACTATCGCTGCTCAGTCTTTCTCGTAGAGTCTCTCGAGTCTGTTCTCGGCTACAGAGTTGCCAGATGTACTCTGTGTCGCGCTGTGCCTGCGTCCACCACGGTGGTTGGCAACCTCCATGAAGACTGCTATTTCCAATCGCCTCACATCCCTGGACCTCCATGATGTATGGGCCCACGGGCTGTGGTAAAACTTATTTTGTAAAAAAGTTTTTGAAATTCATTTCGCAAATGAACAGCGAGCCATTCGAGAGAATTATTTTCTATTATTCCGAATGGCAGCCAGCATACACAGAGTATGGTAAATCGATAGAATATCATGAAGGTCTGCCTCAGAGTACCGATTATGCGAACGATCCGCGTGCAAAGCTCATAATAATCGAAGCTCATAATAATCGACGATCTTTTCACCAAAGGTAGTCATCATAAAAACCTGAGTGTTATTTTTATTACTCAAAACTTATTCCGTCAAGAACACGGTTAGCGCGATATTTCATTGAACGCCAATTATATTGTAATTTTCAAAAATCCTCGTGATCGAGCCGAAATCCAGCATCTCGCGCGTCAGGTATACCCGGAAAACCCGCGATTTCTGCAAGAGGTTTATCACGATGCAACGTCCAAACCGCATGGCTATTTGTTACTCGATTTGAAACAATCAACACCTGATAACTGTAGATATCGTACTTGTATTTTTCCCGATGACACCCATCATTTTGTGTACACACCACGGAAAAGGTTAAAAAGCAATACCGGCAGATGCGAATTACCAGTTCAAAGAGCGTAATGACACCTAAAGCATTGTCGTGTCGCGAAAAATGTGTATCTATATTGAGCGCGTTTCAACAATCCTACACAGCGCATCGTACATCTGACACGTGTAAAAACAAACAAGTACTAGTCACACCGTTTGTCAGTGTGTGATGTACATTCTTTGGGGCAGCCCTGCCCCAAAGTTATGTGGCGCAAAAGGGTTTAAAAGGCGTGATACATCACGACTGTCTACAGTTCATCGGTCGTAATGGCGCGGAGTGATTCACCACTCTGCAAAAAGCACGTTGCGATACTGCGTGCTCTTCAACACTTGAATAAGGAGCAACGCGAGGCTGTTTTACGCAAAGCAGATCCAAGTATTATCCGCTATATTTGTCAGTAGGCACTGAATGTTCTCTGTGGGAATGTACCACTGAAGATCGACCAGAGAAAAAAATTACGTCGATACGCACTGGTTCTCCGTCGTTTAGCCTCAAAAAAAGGCCGCTGGAAGAGTAAAAAACGGTTTGTTATTCAAAATGGTGGGTTTCTACCACTCCTATTAGCACCAATACTAGGTACTGTTCTATCGAATTTGATTGGCGGCCGTGGATGCTGGAGCACGCAAGAAAAATGGTACTCGTGCCGGAGGAGCATCTAACGCGGTTGAGCCAACAAAGTCATACGCCGCCGTTTTTTAATACGGGTGCGCCCCAAACATAGCCAGTGCGAGGTATTGACGCTACGCTAACTCGATTAGACACGGAGATGAATGAAATTTTGCACTCCAGCGCATACAAGGACGAGAGGGAAAAACGGACGGCGTACTTGACTATATTACAACGTTATCTCCACTTCATTGATGATGAGAGAGCTCTGCAGTAGTGCCACCTTATGCAGAATAAACACTATCTAGAGTCTGATTATGAAAGAAAAAAAGAAGAAGACGAAACCGGTTACGGTATGAATGATACCGCCATACTTAAGAGTATACCAGCTAAATTTCGCGTTAAAGCGAGACTACACCTTCGCCGCTTGCGAGACGCTCCACGATCTAATTTTTCTTGGGATTCTGACGGTGTCATGTCGGTCAGCGGTAAACCAATAAAAGATTTAAATATTGTTGACCTCTTGAACGATGGTATGAGGGTTAGGAAAATATCTAACCCTGCTGAAGGCGGTGCTTTGTCAGAGTTCTGCGAGCAGTCAAGACACCTCGGGAATTTATTGGTAACGAGGAGTTGTGGGCGGAGTCTAGAGTTAACACACCACGGCGTCAATCGCAGACTGATGATGGTAGTACAAGCAGCGAGGGATCACCCGATACGGACCAGTCAGCGTTTTTCAGCGGTGTTGAGAACAGATCACCAGCACGGTGGACACAGGGACATAAGCAGAGAGGTGGCGGCCATCATATTAAGAAGAGACATGTTTTCACAATTTTTCGCAACAGCTACGACACAGTCCGAATAATAAACGGTGATGCATACGCAACGGTAACACGGGATGGTAAAGATTTCGCGGGGGTAGCACCGTACATTTAACAAGACCCTCGATGCGGGAAAGATCCGTGTTTTCGGGTCCTGTTAATTCCATACACTCGTCACCGACGTACACTGTAGGGTGCCCTATAGGGTATTTGCCGTATTTGCAGACATACGGATACAACGAGCAGACGTCAACATACCGTATCTGCTCCCCGTCTTTTACGTCGTACAGAGTGACCATATTTTCTGTGCGACCGCCGAAAAATGCATCACGCGGGTCGAGAGGATCTAATTTGACTAGAGCATGATCACGCACAAAATTACTCATTTCTATATCTGTTTTTACCAAACGGTCATACGCGCACTCCCAAATTTCTGTTAAGGTATATCCACTTGAGCGGATTCTGTGCGCTATGGTGCTTGTTCGCTCGAGACGCTCATCCATTGTCGTACCGTCGGTCTGTTTACGATCCCTATTTACGGCGAAACAAGTGGTGCACCCGTGCCAATAACAACCGTGAAACTGTAATACATGAGTCGCGTCGTCGGTTTCGTAGTAACCGTCTACCATTAAATTTTGGGGTAATTTAAATTCGCGCGAGCGCCCTGCATGAATAATATGATGGCCTAAAGAGTGCTCCATCCACACAAGCCACGAAACGGCTTTTTTTGATTGATTATGAGCCCATCTATAACCCCCTGTCGGTATAATTCCAATAGTATTACTTTTCAAGAAGTTTTTTCGAAAAATTTGAAAACACGCTGACGCTATTGTTGTAGTTTCGCTAAATGGGCAGACGCGTCCACTGTTCATGAACATCTTTCGAAAAACGACACAAGCCTGTCTTAATATAGTGACATCGTTCTTGCAATATCTTGTAATTTCTTTTAAAAAATCTAAGACGTAATCAGCACTCTTTAGATCATTATACCATGCAGAAAAACGCCCGCGTTCAGCCATACGCATCGTGTCAGGAGAATAGTGATCTATAGAGGGTAGTGGTCCGATATAATTTTGATTTTCAGGTCTGTTAAATAAATGGGGAAAAGACCGTTTGGCAAGAGCGTTCCTCAGACCGAAGGCTTTTGGTAATACACTCATGTCAGACGCATGTGGAAGTAATATAGGCTATCAAGAAATACAACTTGTTCAAAACGCATCGTGATAATTTTAGTACCATTCATTATTAAAGTAGGCAGCTGCGTTTTTTTCTCTTCAATTAAATAGCGTGGAATGAACTGCGCATCGAAACCGCCCGCGTTATGGGCTATTAAAAATGTATGAGAGAAACCTGGGATACTTTTCATACCTAGCTCTACAAGCTGACACACGTGGTTCGTTCTAAATATAAACTCGTGAATGCCACAATACTCGTAAGGTTCGTCGATGATCTCATTATCGCAGCACCGAGTGCAGACGTGCTGGGCCACACAGAGATTCGGCTCGTGAATACGTACGGTGGGATCGCCTTTTACAGATGTACACTGTTGTGTCTCAAAATCATGAAAAATAAATATATTCTCTTTTAAGGTGTTAACAGAACGAATCTGTCTCATGAAACATAGATGGTTATAAGGTTGACGAGCTTTGCAGGTTTTACAAAACCCCGTGCCGCATGTATGGTTCTTCCCATTCAGAGGTCTGATAGAGCAGAAACAATTACGACAGCGTTTAAGAGATTCGCAAACAGTATTTACTCTGCGTCTACGACGGATTGTAACAACTCTATGATTTTGCAGGCACCTCTCCCCAAAAAAATCACGATCACAGTTGTCGCACCTGATTGTAGCGATCGAAATCGCCTCGCATGCCGGTGTTTGAAGACAACGGGGACACTGTCTTTTTAAACATCTATGGTCATAACGAAAATGGGCATTACAAGTTACACAGAAGTTTAAACTACCCACTGCACCTCGTAGATTTAAAATAGGCTGAACGTGGTGTGATCGCTCGTAATACAAAATATATAATTTGTGTTGAATCGATCCAGCGATAGCCGTACCACCTGTGTACCGTCAAATAAGGATGCCTCGTGTCGACCCAATGTCAAAAATTCAAAAACTATGATCGCAATCTCCGATTGACCTAAATAATCTTGATACAAAGCAGTTTCACGGATTGTGCAACCGCCGCGTGGTACGTTAATACGGGCGTTTCTCGTAAGCTCAAGCGCTGCTTCTTTTTGGGTTGACCCATTAATTTGTCTAATAAGCTGCCACCTGTTGTGTAAAGATCTCGTACGTATCTCACCCCTCTCTGCATATGCCAGCGCTGCTACAAGCGAGCGTAGTAAGCACAGATTGTCGGTCTTTCGAATCGTTAAAATAAATTTCTTCGCCACACCTTCGCGTATTAAGCCTTTTCGGTCGCGGCCCTCCACGCCTTTAACAATACACGTTTTGATATTAAACGATTCATCAATGTTCATAGATGTGGTATTTTGAGCAACGATTGTTATTAATTGCCAAACATCCTCGAATGTATAGTCGCGAACCGGTCGAAATGAAAGCCAAACAGGACCGTATGGTAAGCTATTCGCCGTGAATGAGATCGCTGCATAGTCGCAACCCTCACATCATCTCGTGAGATGTGTTAAAAGGCCGCGGAATGCACCCTCGAGCCATGCTGTTACGCTAACTCCTGGAGCCGGCTGACGGATACGCATCGTCGTTTCACGACCGCGTAGTTGAAAGCGCCTAAAGTAACGATCTGCGTCGTGTATGATAATGATTCTATCGCCAGGCGGTTGCACATCCCCAAACACCAGGGTCCCTGGTGTCTTACGCTTTCGTCCCGCACCCGTTTGTATATCTGTAATAAAAGAACTGTATAAGAGGTGTGAAGTTTAGACGGTCTAGAAATATATATATATATTACGACTTTAATGTACCTTGTTCTTCTTCTTCTTCTTGCTCGTGTCTGTAATTTTAAGTGCCGTTATCAGGAATAACGGCAGATGGATCATCCTCGTCGCTACTATCGGTGTCATTTCCTTTAATAATGTCGCGATCCTCGGTTCTTAGACACAGGCCTAAAGGTCCTGCAGCTGGTTCTCTTTCGTCTTCGGCAGGGTATGGTGTTTCATCCCCGCTATCGGTGTCGGACTTCTGAATTATTTCGCTGCTTTTTGGTCTTTGACATAGACCCGACGGACTGGCGAGCTATTTTATTTCTCGAGGAGGGTATGTTAATTCTAAACAATAATCATTATAAATTTTAGAAAAATAAGCTTTAAATTGGAAGTTTAAATAAATAGAAATTTTCAATACCCACCATCGGCGGTATTTCCCTCCTGATATTCTATAATGTGTGTAGCTTCTATGGGAGAGGCTTCTTCATCGCTCGACGCATCCAAAAATTGTTGATAACCTATTGCACCGTTTTTATTATAAAAATATAGATCTTTTTTAAAACCATGTAAAAGAGTACTTACCCCTGATTTCATCTACAATAGCGCGGACGCTCTGAGATCCTTGAAGGCCGCGCCTCTGTAGCTCTTCATACACACATGTTAACACTCCGACCCTGCAGTATACCCCTGTTATAAGCTATCACTCTATTGCGCAGGGGCGCCCACCATATAAGATGTTTCGAGCGGTTAAAGAGTCTATCGCCCGATAAATGTCTTAGTTCACAGCACCACTGAGCGTCACAGCGACGACGTATCTGCACACTATGTAATTTTACAAAACGTAAAAAAACACGGATACATTTGCGAAGAGTACGATCTGCCATCGTTACACAATAAAATATAAAGTACTGTTGCGCTGCTCGGTTGAGACTGTAACTTCTGTATCAAAAGAGGAGTATAAAAGATAGTCTTATACTCATATTTGATCTGTATGCAATTTTGACCAAAGTAGCGAGACAAACGTCTTGTGTAAAACGTGCAGCGGTATCGGTTTCACGAGCCGTTAGATCTCCGTTAGATCCGTGCTATTCATTTCAACCTTCTACGTCGCGATCTTAATTGTTTTCTCTCTCGCGACGATGCGTCATACACAGATGCCAAAACGCTGATCGAGTGCTTTGGGGAGTGTCGCAATAGGGTGCTGTCAGAGTCATTAGCCTCTAGAAACCAGTTTCAATTCAAGACGCGCGGGGGAAACAACAATGTATAAGCGAATATTAAGCGATGCCATGCTACCGTATAAGCTACGGTGCATGGATCCTGTTTTAACTACGGCGGTACTACCCCATAGTTTTCGGTGTACCGTCACGCATTTCGAGTCGTGGCAGCGGGTGTATGTGCGGACGCCGTTGATGGATGCTGCATGGTGGCAATTGCAGCATGCTATGCGGTGTTTTTACGCGCGTGAGAGTCGGGGTGTGCCTGTCGATGTGACCACTGCCAAAGCAGGGGCTCATTATGTTGTGGCCTTCGGATCGGAGATTCATCGGCACATCGTCGAGTGTGTGTGTGTGTGTGTGTGAGTGTGTGTGTAAAAGAAACAGGAGTGCGCAAAAAAAATTCGTGAGAGTGCAAGAGAAACAGACAGCATAACCAAATGGTACGTCTTAGATTTAATTTAAAGTTTAAATAAAAAATAAAATTTATCCGACACTTTTTAAATAAACAGTACGGCAAAGCAAGATCGGATAACTCACACCTCATATCTCATATCAAGAATATTTATTAGACACATTTAAATAAACAATTTAAATAAATAATTCGGCTAAGAAATATGGGGTAACGCGCGGTTGATGCCCCCCCCCCCCCCCCGGGGGTCGCGGAATATTCGAGATGCCCCCCCCCCCCCCCCGCCACTATGGTGTCATGGAATATTCGAGATGCCCCCGCCCCGCATGGTGTCGCGGAATATTCGAGATGCCCCCCCCCCACCCACCGTGGAAGTCGGTGTGTATGTGTGGGTGTGTACGTGTGACGTGTACGTGTGCACTAACACGCGTTGATCCAGAACCGGCCTTGTTTATCTACTTATTACGCTTGGCGTAGGCAAAAATAGAGAAATGAATAAATATTTATATACATTCACTCTGGATGTCACACATTCCGATTTTTTATATGAAAAAACAATATTTTCACTTCTAAGTGTGACCAAAAATTAAAAAAGTAAAAAAAAACTGAACAGCATTACCTCAACAAAATTATTGACTAATAAAATCTTTGTTTTTATCTTAGATGATCCAGTGATGAGTTATGCAGTTCGCCGCAATGTAACTTTTTTGGGCGGCGTCTAAAAAGATTTGCTGTCAGTGGCTCATTTCTGCATAATTATTAATGAAAATTGTACAGAATATTCTTCAAACGTCCTTTTATTATATACTGATTATGTAAATAAATATTGTAACGTTATATTCACGTTTCGGTTTTTTACAAAACGCGCCGCCTACCGAATGTCTCATACGCAAAGATCCATTCCGATCTTGGTTGGACAGTAGCCTATGGTACCAATGCATGATTTACAAATATTTCATGTACGCGCGCGGAAATAAAACTCGAGGAAAGAGGGCAGCAGGACTCGGGTAACCGAAATCGAACGCGAACACTGGTACTAATGGCGCACTACCGAATCTTCCCGAACCAAAAGGAGAGAATTACCTGTCGAACTACGACAAAGGGAGAGACTACGTTCGTCACCATAGAGCGAGACAGAGAGAGCTGCCAACTGTCTTATTGTTAGAGGAAAAACGTATTGAGAGAGAGGGGCCAATCGTCACCTCCGTATACTTGGCAGACAATTAAAATATTTTGAAATGTTAATATATCCTATAATTTGGAAATCATTTGGACAATTTTGGAAAATCATTTCAGTAACTTGGAAAACTATACGTAATTAATAATTGTGATCGTAATCGTAATCAGAAATGATTTGGAAAAGGATGTTTTGGAATGGTTTGGAAGGATGGTTTGGAATGATTTGGATTGGAGATGATTTAACTATTTAGAAAACTATATTTACTAATTAAAAATTAAAAAAATAATTAGCATGTACCCCGGTGGATCAGTGGCCGCTCCTATGGAGATACGGCTCTATCGTTTGTCCCTCACCGCATTCACTGCTAGACATAGTTTAAAGATGCAGAGTAAAACTGATATAATTATCGTGGGTGCCGAGACAAGAAGGGTTTGGTGGTGCTATTAGATTTAAAGATTAAGAGAACTTGAAGCCGCCTTCTTCAAGGTAATTTGTCCCAGGAGCTTGAAAGGAACAGTTCAAGTTTATTTCGCTATATTATTGAATTCCATATATGTTCAAATATACTATTTTTCATAGATGAACGCGCGCGTCCTTCGATGTACGCGGTTTCACATTTAATTAATTAATTTTTTTTGTTCGCCGGTTCTGGGAGACCGTGCTTGGGTTTTTTTTGAAGGACAGTGAATAGGGTTAACCACAAGACGCGCTGATGATTCCGTTGTAAGTTCTTTATTTCTTCTCTCTTCGTTTGATCGCACGGAACCTGGCTTATCGTACCAACTTATCGGAAGGACAAACGTTAACTGCCTTGTACGCTCTAGAAGTCGCTTGCCGAAATTTGGCGAAAGACGCGGGGGAGCGGGGTTGGCACACAGACCCGCAAAGCGAGGGGCTTGACCGAGTGAAGGCCGTCCTCGGACGAAGAGAGTTTTGTTTACCTTATCGTCGCCGAGAGTAATGCACGAATTAAGCCTCTTGAACATTTAACTCGGTGGGATTAAATATATTACTCGCGATTTAAATTCACTGCCTTAGTCAATTCTGAACATACCGCTCACCTCGTTCCGGAGGAACGAAACTATTCTACTCGCCACTAGTACGTTCCGTGTGATCTTGAGGTTACAGTAGAACCCGACAATACAACGAACTTAATTTAGGTTAACAAAATAATATTCCCGACATTAGAATCGAACTTAAAGTAAATGTTACAAGCTGAATGACGCTACATTAGAGTCGAACTTAAAGTAAATTATAATATACGGAAACCCTTGCCGCGCAGGGTAATTACGTGGAACCGGTAACGCACGGAAGGGGACAGACCTTCGCGATCGGCCGTTTTAACTTTGTTTTCGCGGTTCGCAGAGTAACGACGCGTACATGACCATCGGGGCCGGGATGAGTTTCGATAACCCTAGCTAATTCCCATCGACATGGGGGAAGGAGCTCATTTTTTAAAAGAACAAGCGTTCCAACGGTAAGAGATCGCGACGGGGTTTGCCACTTAGCGCGCTGTTGCAACGTATGCAAATAGTCGTGAGTCCATGCTTTCCAAACATGTTCACGCATAGCGATGACTCTTTGCCATCGAGACAAACGCTTTTCATTGGCGTCGAGCAGCGAGGGCTCTGGAACGCTGAGTAAGGGTCGACCTATTAGAAAATGACCCGGTGTGAGCGCATCAAAATTGTCCGGATCGTCGTGAAGCGGGGCGATAGGACGCGAATTGAGACACGCTTCGATCTCGCATAGAAGCGTAGAAAATTCGAGTTGCGAAAGAGTGTGGGAGCCCACGACTCTTTTCATGTGACTCTTAAAACTTTTAACGCCGGCTTCCCAAAGGCCTCCGAAGTGAGGCGCGGAAGCGGGGATGAAATGCCAGCGGATTCCGTCCGTGGCGAATTTTGCGCGTAAGTCCGAGTTCTTGACGGTAGAAATAAAGGCGCGACGAAGTTCGTTATCCACCCCTTGGAAGTTTGTACCATTGTCGCTGTAAACGTCACTCGGCAGACCTCGTCTGCTGACGAAGCGCTGAAATGCCGCTAAAAACCCGGAAGTAGCGTAGTCGTCGACGTATTCTAGATGAATGGCGCGGGTAGCGAGGCAGACAAATAATGCCACATAATATTTTCGCGTTTTCTGACCTCGCCCTACATAAGGGAGGATGTGAAACGGACCGGCGTAGTCCACGCCGCAATGCGTGAATGGTGCCGACGGATTGACTCGAGGAGACGGTAGGTCACCCATGAGTTGTCTGGCCGAGACAGCGCGTTCGCGAGCGCATCTTAAGCATTGATTTATGCGTGACTTGACTAAGGATCTCGCGCCGAGAATCCAATAATTTTGACGTAAGAGGCGGAGGGTTAACTGCGGCCCTCCATGCAATGATTGCAAATGCGTTTGGTCGATAATTAATTCGCTAACGCGATGACGCGGTAGGACTAGCGGGAAGCGCTCGTTGTAAGATAAGAACGAATGACGCAACCGCCCACCAAGACGCAACTGGCCCTTTTGGTCCAGAAAAGGATTAAGAGATCTGAGCGCGGTCGATCGAGGAAGCGGCGCGTTTGTTTGTAACGCACGGATCTCTGCCGCGAAACTATCCCGTTGAATTTTGCGAATCCAGAATTCGCGTGCGGCTTGCACGCTGTCGGTGAAGTTTACATCGAGCGATGTAGACTTTTTGGCTCGAAATTTACGAAGCCAGTGAAAGAGAAGACCGGTAACTCGAAGGAGTTTGCCCCAAGTTGAAAATTTGACGGAAAAGTCCCATTCTTCTCTTTCTTGAGCGACGTGCATCAACGCGATTGCGCGCTGTTCGTTAAACACGAGTGTTTGATCGACGATGCGTTCGGACGATGCGCAAGGTCGAGAATTTGGCCAAAAGGCCGAATTTTGTTTAAGCCACGAGGGGCCCGACCGCCATAGTGTGTGATCAATTAATTCTTGCGTGGTGATTCCTCGAGATGCGCAATCTGCAGGGTTTTCACGAGTAGGGACGTGATGCCATTTAATGTCCGGCATTTTGGTTTGGATCTCTGAGACCCGATTTGCCACGTAAGGCTTCCAGCGCGAAGGATGCTGAGTAAGCCACGCGAGTGCGACGGTGGAGTCGGTCCAGCCGTACACTGGGATCGAGTCGAATTTGAAAACTTCTTTGACGTACTCTAGGAGACGCACGAGTAGGACTATTCCATTTAACACGAGACGCGGTATAGCTACCGTTTTTAATGGCGCGACTTTCGATTTTGCCGCGATTAATGAAACTAAAATATCTTTTGGCGAGTTCAGAATGCGCAAATAAACGACGGCGGAGTACGCGCGCTGTGATGCATCCGCGAAGCCGTGCAGTTCCATGGCGCCGTGCGATTGTAATAGACCAATCCAGCGTGGAATGCGTAAATTTGAGAGGCTGGGAAGCTCACGACAATAATGTTCCCAGTTCTCTTGAATTTGTTGAGGGACGGAGTCGTCCCAATCAACTTTAGCGAGCCATAAATCCTGCATGAGCAATTTGGCTCGTATAACGACGGGTGACGCCCACCCGAGAGGATCAAACAGTTTGGCGGTTACCGATAGAATTGAGCGCTTTGTAATACGCGTTTTCGGTATTTCTTCAACTTGAAAACTGAATGAATCCTCCTTGGGAAGCCAGGTAATGCCGAGTACTTTGACGATTGCCGAATCCTCCTTTGAAAGATCGATCACGAGATCGTGTCCGAGTGCCGGAATGTCAGATAAGAGGGTTATATCGTTCGCTGCCCACTTGCGTAAAGTGAAACCACCGCGTTGTAAGAGCGCAACGACTTGAGAACGAAGAGCACGCGCTTCCTCCTGCTCGTCTGCGCCGAACAGGACGTCATCCACATAAGTCGAATGTTGGATCACGGTGACCGCGTCGGGGTACAAGTTGCGTTCGTCGTCGGCTAGTTGCGCAAGTACGCGATTCGCAAGGTAAGGCGCACATGCGGTACCGTAAGTGACCGTAAGAAGACGATAGTTTTCGATGGGACCGTTTGGTGTAGGTCGCCAAACGATACGCTGATAATCTACATCGTCGCGATGTACTTTAATTTGACGAAACATTTTCTCAATGTCCGCTATATAAACGTATTGGTGTCGACGCCAACTGGATAGGACCGCGCCTATGTCGCGTTGCAGTTTCGGGCCGATATGCAAATGCTCGTTGAGCGACGTTCCGTTGGACGTAGCACTCGATGCGTTGAACACGACGCGTACCCGTGTTGTTGCGCTGCTTTCGCAAATTACAGGGTGATGCGGGACGTATGCCGTTTTGTTTATCGTGTCAGGACTGGTGACTTTTTCCATGTGGCCCATGGATTCGTATTCTTGTAAAAAGTCGGAGTATGCTTGCGCGAGTTCCGGTTTTTTTATTAATCGTTGCTCCTGTTGAGCGTACCGTGAAAGCGCGATTTTGTGACTGTCACCTATTTTAGGGAGTGACCCGTGGCGAAACGGCAGACGAACTACGTACCGTCCCGTACTATCGCGTGAATGGGTCGAACGAAAATGATTTTCGCATTCTTCCTCTTCCGGAGTGAGGAACTTCTGAGTGGGAATTTCTTCTATTTCCCAAAATTTTTGAAGGAGCGCGTCCGTGCTTGGCGCGATCGCGCAGTGCATCATGGACGCACTTGAGGTTCGCTGGTCGCGAGAACGGTCTATAGGACCGGAGATTATCCACCCTAAGGTCGTGAGTTGGGCCGTAGGGGAACCGAGCGGACCCTTTCGGAGAGGCCCAAGCAATAACTGACCGTACAGATCTGCGCCGATTAAGACATTGATCGGCTCCTTGCTGGAGGGATCGGGATCGGCGAGTTGAAGGCCTTGTAGGTGAGACCAGCCACTTACTTTACGCGAAGCGTACGCGGAATAATTTGTAATATTCTGGAAAATGTACGCGGACATTTTCATAGCCGTTGCCTTTGGTCCGTAGCATGATTCGAGCGAAAGATTAACATAGGATGTGGCGCGAGCGGATCGTCCGTTTCCGAAAACGGTAATGTCGAGGTCGGCTCGACGACGCGGAGTGCGCAATGTTTGAGCAAGCGACTCCGTAATAAAACTATGAGAAGAGCCTTGATCGATTAAGGCTCGAGCTTTGATGACGCGATCTTCCGGCGTCCGTAGTCGCACCCATGCGGTCGCGAGTAGCACGGAAGTGAGGTATTGAGGCGACGCACATATTGTCGCGTGATCCTGCAACTTGCTTGGGTACGCAGGTGTTACACCGCGCGGCGTATTAATTTGTGAAGCTTGCGACGGGAGCAAATTAACGCTAGCGGTGTTATTTACCGAAGTTTCGGCCTGAGCGTCAGGCACGATTGTGGCACTGGTACTGCCTAAAGAAACGCGATGCAACGTAGTATGATGCGACTTCTTACATTCTTTGCAGCGATTTGAGTTCGGACAATTATTCGGAAAATGTCCGGATTTTAAACAGTTAAAGCAGAGGCGTTTACTTTTCGCGAGCGCGAATCGTTCATCAAGGGTTTTCTTGGACCACGCCGGGCAGAAAACTAGACCGTGAGATCCTGAGCAGTCCGGACATTGCTTGGCTGCAGTACTGTGGACTGTTGCTTTAGTTTTCGATTGACTGGACGCATGTAAATTACTCGGTTTGTCGAATTGAACGGGAACTGCAATCCCGCGGATCCGTTCGGTCAAGAAATCCTTTAACGTTTGAAAGGACGGAAATTCGTTTGAAGCGCCGAGACTCAAATTCCATTCGGTACGTGTACGGGGACTGAATTTTTGCGAAATTAAATAAACTAATAAATCGTCCCACTTGTCGACGGGCCGTTTCAGATTTTTTAAAGCAGCTAACGAATGATTAACAGTATCGCGCAATAATTTGAGTTCGGATTCTTGTTCGGTTGTCATGACGCGCAAACTCGCGAACGCGTGAATGTGCGCCATAATTAACGCACGCGGATTATCGTATTCATCCTCGAGTAGATTCCAAGCGCCTTCGTAATTCGCGTCGGAGACGGTTACATGTTCGATCATGCGCGCCGCGTTTCCCTCGAGAAACGATTTTAAATAATATAATTTTTGACCTGCGGTCAAGCAGTTATTCTCACCGACCAACGCTTTGAAGGAGTCGCGAAAACTTTCCCATTTCGTTGACTCGCCGTTGAACTTCGGGATCGTGATGCGTGGAAGAGCGAAGGCGGATGTTCCTTGAGTCTCGCCGATCAGAGAAATATTAGCGGGTTTGGAACTCGCGGTTGACCTTTCTGCATTCTCCTGCTGATCCAGAAATTCCGTGAGCTTGTCGAGAAAGTCCTCATAGTCGCTCTCTGCTTGCACGAATTCCGAGTTGAGAAAGTACGTGTGTTTGAGATTTGTTGGGTCAGCCGTTTGACGAAGTCGAATGTCCAGGTTTCTGCATCTGGACCACATCTCTTGTAATGTTTGGATGCGTACCCGAGTCTTACTGATACTGAATTTGTCCTTGCCGAGTTTGCGGTAATTCGGCACAACGCGTCGAAGTTGTTCGACTGTAGCTCTCTGCTCGATGAGTAGCTCTTCGAACGATGACATTGTATTAAGGTAAAAGTCGAATAAACTGTCTGTATTACTCGATCCTCCTAAGTTTAAATAGTGCCAGAGAGAGCGCTTTGCCACAACACCAGGAAAAAATTGAGCGTGTCCGTAAAGACGGTTACGATAGCGCGAAGTACGCGCTGACGAGTATCGCCGTGAGTGCGAGCGAGAAAGAAGAGTTTCGTCGCGAAGCGCGCGTGCGCGATAGATCGAGCGCCGAGCGACACCCCACGACTTTGTCTTGTTGGTAGGTGAAAATTGTCAAGAACTGGTCACTCACACCACTCTCGAAATATTCAAATCTCGTTTCTCGTAGCAGAGATATTGTAACGATCGTTTCGTGCACTTTAATGAAAGCGCGAAGCAAAATGCTTGACCTTGGCTTTGATGCACTCTCCAAAAATCTCACTGTCTGAATTTCAGCACGGTGCACGAATTTGAAAAATCCGGCTCGAAGGACCATAAATATGAACGCGCGCGTCCTTCGATGTACGCGGTTTCACATTTAATTAATTAATTTTTTTTGTTCGCCGGTTCTGGGAGACCGTGCTTGGGTTTTTTTTGAAGGACAGTGAATAGGGTTAACCACAAGACGCACTGATGATTCCGTTGTAAGTTCTTTATTTCTTCTCTCTTCGTTTGATCGCACGGAACCTGGCTTATCGTACCAACTTATCGGAAGGACAAACGTTAACTGCCTTGTACGCTCTAGAAGTCGCTTGCCGAAATTTGGCGAAAGACGCGGGGGAGCGGGGTTGGCACACAGACCCGCAAAGCGAGGGGCTTGACCGAGTGAAGGCCGTCCTCGGACGAAGAGAGTTTTGTTTACCTTATCGTCGCCGAGAGTAATGCACGAATTAAGCCTCTTGAACATTTAACTCGGTGGGATTAAATATATTACTCGCGATTTAAATTCACTGCCTTAGTCAATTCTGAACAATAGAAATCCAAAGACTTTCATTTATTGTGCTTCACACCCTTTCGACTGGCATTTTTTGGTTGCAGTGATGACTTCGAAATCCACTAGGCTCATTACAAAAAAATTCTGTCCAAATTGATATTATAAAATCTTCTGAATCGACTCGGAAAGGAGACAGAGAAGTACATGAACATTTTACATAACCTTCTTTCAATATAAGCAATTTTTTGTTATATTCAGTATCTTAGGATTTCGTCAACAAAAATGGCTACTACGTAATAGCACTTTAGTACGGGATTATTTAAATGTAGCTCCTAACTGGAATATTCCAACTTCAATATAATAATATATACATTGTCATTAATAAAATCCTTAATATAGATATCAGTATTCTATCGACTTTATGTAATAAAGTTCACAATATGATATATACAAACCTCTACGATTTCGTCGCCCACCCGTAATGTACCACTCTTGAATGCTGTCCCATTTGGATTTAGTCCACAAATAAAAACAGCCATTTTATTTCTGTCCTTATGACCGGAGAGAGATATTCCAAGTGCTCTTTGGTCTTTATTCAGTTCAACCATCATAACTGTATTTCCCAAACCATGATACTTCTTCTGAATTTTCTCTGCAACAAGATATAAGAATTTGGTTCTGAAGGGCTGTTTATATCAACCAAATATTAGTCATTTTACGTTTAATAGTGTTCAAATGGCTCAGTGCATTTATCCTATCGAACATAATCGCCATGAATGTGATCAGAAATTGTATGAAAAAAAGGATGTGCAAGCATCCCGAAAATCCTGAATCCTAATGATCATCCCAATAATATAGCAATTCATAAATCTTTGGATGTAAGACACTTCTGTATTTATATCAGAGATAAACAATTATAAAAATTATATTGAACCATCTCAGAATATACATTATATTTTGTCGCTCTGCTGTTACAAGTCAATTTCATCAACTTACTCAAATACCATGCGAGACATGCGCCGTGTATCCCCATGGTTTATGAAATATATATTGAAACGGCAGAACGCTTCAATAAATTTATTTGAGTGCGATGGCTCGACGATTATATAGTTTATGAAGGTTTTTGGTGAGGGAGAGTAATTTCTCTTTGAGACTTGGTTTTTGTATTGAAAAAAAAATCGTTTATTCTTTTTGTTTCTGCGATTTTAACTCTTTGGTTGCGGCGACTTCGCCTTTATTTCCTATATCAATTTGATGAACTAAAGTGCAATTGTTTCGATATTATTTGTATTTAATTTTGCGGGTCAATATTCCCGCTCTGCTTGGCCGTCCCTGTAGATCGTTGGTGCGCCGTCCAAAACATCGATCACCGTCTCGATCGCGGTTCCTCTCCTCTCTCGTCAGCTGGGCCGGCGACGTAAACACAGGTGATCGCTCCTCTCCCCGCTTGTCCGTTGACAATGCGCGTCGTTGTGTTTGGGTTATAGGTCAATGCTCTTATGTTAGGCAGGACCTTTACTGCTCGTTCGAGATACTTTTCGTCGAGCAAGAATTCTTTTTCAGAATTCTTGCGTTAAATCACCGTTTCGCTCTTATTCAGAGGTCAATGCCGCTTACCAGGTTTCGTCTCTTCTTCAGAGCACCCACCCGGGTAAGTGACCAGCTGTTAACTGATGATTAATCGAGATTTTTCCGGCCTTTTATACTAATTAGGCTGCTCGCCTATAGGTCGAAGGATTTTCAGGCGGACCAATCAGCTGTTTTGACATTGGTGCCGTGTGAATCTAAGTGCCGTGTGCACTGGCGACGTTCGATCTTTCGATGGTGGGGGGATTTTGCTCGGGTGTATGAGACAATATCGTCTCAATATATGTTATACTACCCCATTAAAAACATTTTTGTGAATTTTTTAAAATTTATTTATCCAACCGAAAAACGTTATGAATTTTGTAAAAAAAAAGGCTTGTAACTTTAAAAAAGATTGTTTAATCGATAGGTTTGTTTCAAAATCAGCGGTAAGTAGTTACGTCCTCGATGCTGATTAGGAACGGGTTGATAACACAGTTCCGTTAACTCCGCCGATCATTGATCTATATTATATGGATAGCGAATACCCCCTGCTTTAGCGCAAATTTTCTGAGTGGATATGAACGGCGCCATACTGGAAAAAGCGTGTCATTTTCGGATGTCATCGTAAGCCGTCATGAGCGTTCGTGAACCCGTAACAACAGCTACGTTTATATTCATTTAACCTAGTCGAGTGTACAGTGAGCTTTCAATAAAAAGTTATAATAAAGTAAAAAAATAAAGTGCGTGTATTGTGCAAAACGTATTGATAAAAGTAAACGTGTACAGAGATCTTTTCACCGGTAAGTAGCACTTAATTTATTATATGTATACAAGTGAGTGGTAGTTTTTGAAGTAAATACTAACTGTAGGTTATGTTAAAAATAGTTTATTGCTTTTTGTTTTACGTGAAATTTGTTTATAAATAGAATACAAATATATTGTATTCTATTTATAAACAAATGGGTGGCCCTCGCCCCACAAACCGTCGATCGTATGCGCTACCGATTCTTTAAAATTTTCGTACTGCCGTTATGGATAGATTTTGTAAGGTGGCAGTGTTGTTGAAGCGATGATTTTAGGGAGGAAACGGCACGGCGTTCGATCCTGACGAGGAGAAGAGTGCTCGACGTAACGAGTTACCCGTCAGGAAAGAACGGCCGGCGAGTACGCTCGGAAAATTGATGCAGGTCCGGCTGCAATACCGGCGCCCCGCTGTTAGGTGCATCGTGCATACGGGAAGCGGAGGTTTTAGGATTGCGGGCGAGAGCGGGAACCTCTCGTGCCGCCGATGTAAGTGCTCCCCGGTGCACGCTGACCATGGGGATACGATTTTCGGCGTACTCGCAAGATCTCGAGTAACGTCGATAATTGCGATTTCGGTAAGGTAAGTATTGTGTCGTGCTCGAGACCAGAGGTGTCTCGCGAAGCATCGTAGAGAGAGCGAGGTGTCTCTATCTCACATACGCGCCGTGCGTATGCTGAGTTCTCTCTCTACGTACGCGCTCTAGTCGTGTCTCGCTCTCGCTTACGTGTCGTATGCAAGTCGCGCTCTCTCCCTCTACGCACTCGATCTAGAGTCGCTGGTCGTCTCTCGCCGAGGTGAGAGGTGCAAGTTCGCGTACGGGCTATAGGGAGTTCCGTGTAGACCCGGCTCCCTATAGAGGAAATAAATTCGCGTTTCTCGATCGCTCTCGAAAAATAATTAGCTCTCGAAAATGTAAAAATTAAGTGATCGCTCTCGGGACGTTTTAGAAGTTTTGTTGTTTGTGATAACGGTTTTGCCCTCAGGTGTTTTCGCAGGTGAATTAGTGACAGTTCAGGTTCTCGTTTTTCCGATCGATGCTTAGCCTCTCGAGAAAAATTAACGTATTGATGCCATCTCGGAGTGACCAACCCCGACCCTTTCTACCACAATCGACAACCTGACTGGCCGAGCGTTTCCGGTTTGTCGATCTCGCTGACGCATCCAGGTGGACCGGATTGTCACCTCCGGCGAAATAAAAGTGACCCGATCCACGCAGTCGTGAGCATGGAGGGGCCGCATCGTTCCCTCCCGACCCCCAGGTTGTGCCGGTTGTCGATACCGGCGATACAAAAGTCGACTGGCGCCCTGCCGGCAAAATTGCGGGTGCGGCAGCGAGAGAGACAATCGAAGGTGAGGATGGCGGAAGGATTCCGGCAATTCGTCACACTATATATGTTCAAGTTTTACATGAGATAATGTACTGTAATATTTACAAATTAAATAAACTATAACATTTGTCCTGCCATTCAAATTTCCCATAAAAAAGCCAGAGTTGCAGTCTTGGCTTGAAAATTTGTGCCCGGAAGGCAATAAGCAGCCGCTCAAACACTTACGATTGTGTTCTGAACATTTTTCGGAGGACTGCTTTACAAGAGAAAATAGGACCGGAAAACTACGACAGGGCAGCATTCCGACAGTTTTTCATATACTGAAGCATCAGAACAAATGTATTTATTGTAATGAGCCTAAAGGTGAAGCAAATCGTACATTTCACAAGTAAATATATTTTTATCAGTAACTCTGTTCCTATGAATGTTATTATATATAGTAATTATGTTAACTATTGTGTAGATCTCTTCTACAAAACTCATCACAGCTTCAGAAATGGTTATCAGGCATAACATTGCAAAATTATTTTCCAACGAAAGATGACCTTCTATGTTTCGATCATTTTGAACCTAACTGTTTTCGGTGGGCTAAGGACAGTTTGCGCTTAAAAGCATTTGCGGTTCCTACGATAATTAAGCTTGCATTACTTACAGGTAATAAATACAATACATATACTGCATCAATGTTTCTCTAAAGAGCATAAATACAAAATTGTTTTTTTACTGCATTATTGCAAATAATACTTCTTGTGACTTTGCTCTTCTTGCCTTTTATGCATATTGCAACGGTCCCACATTAAATTCCCACTGTTCTCATCTACTCCTAATCTCTTTTCCCGCTAACTTATCACCCTCACACGACATCCCGTCCACTCCTAAACTCTTTCTTTCAAACCCTTTCTCCCAGCATCTTCCATCCTCTCAAATCAGTCCTCTCTCCAACACCTAAACTGTCGAGACATTATACCGCTCCATCGGAATTAATAAACTTATTCACTCGCATAAATATACACGCATTTCATTCATCACCGCTCACCATCCGTCACAATATCACTATATTTTATTATATTATTAAAAAGCTTTCATGTATATTTTCAATTGTTATTTATTAGATCTATTTTAGAATTCCATCTTCAGAATTGAAAGCAGGTGCAACCACAAATTTTGAAAAATCAGGAGGCGCCATTGAAATGGAAGCTACTGCAGATGATCAACCAAAATGTTTTGAAATTGTTGAAAGTGATCAGGAAATAAACGTCACTGCTGAGATCGAGACTGCTGTAAATTCAGAAACAGTGGCGAGTGTTAGAACTGATGAGGAGTTCAATACTACTATTAACGTGGATTGTACGAGAGACATGGCACCTACTCCATTTATGACAAGCACTCCAACAGGCAGTCGACGGAAAAAGAGGCTTGTTTCAACAGACCCATTGCGGCATGATCATCATTATGAGAACTCTCCAAGATCGATGAAAATACAACTGGCCTTGATGCGTAAGAGACTCAGGAAAGAAGAAGAAGAACGCAAGTCAAACCAACACAAAATTAAGCGATTGACGACTAAAATAGGCTCTTTAAAGGATGTAGTACAGACACTGCGAAGCAAAATATCCGTAAGTGAATCAGGACTTGCATGTATAGAATCAATTGCTGAAAGTGACGTTTCGGAGTTTTTGCGGAGATATGAACGAAATTCAATTAAACTAAAACAAATAAAAAGTTTTTGTAAAAGGTTTAAGCGTCAGGTAGGTAAAGTAGATGGTATTTCTCGCGAAAAATACCCACCTTCCATTCGGTCATTTGCTATGACCCTTAATTTCTATTCACCGAAAGCTTATAAGTATGTAAGGTAAAATGTTTGTAACGCTTTGCCTGATCCAAGCACACTTCGATCGTGGTATAGTACAAATAATTGCGAACCCGGGTTCACCTCAGAAAGTTTTCATGCATTGAAGAAAAGAGTCTTGGAAGAAAAAAAAGTCAGGAAGAAAGTTTTTGTTGCCTTGATGCTTGATGAAATGGGAATTAAAAAAGGTATTCAATATCTTCAAGATGGAAAAATTAGAGGCTACGTAGATATAGGGTCTGGAATCGAAACATGCGATGACATACCTTTGGCGAAAGATGTATTAGTGCTTATTGCGGTCGCGTTAGATGATAGGTGGAAAATTCCTTTAGGATATTTTTTAGTGAATGGGACAGATGCTTCGACGAATGTTGGCCTGATACGAAATCGTCTACAATGTTTGGACGAAATTAATGTTGAGGTAGTATCTTTAAGAGGCAGTGTTAGTCAGCAGAAATTTCAGGCGGCTTCGGTAGTGCAGAGCTCGTAACATTTTGCTAAGCGGTACCGCTGCCTACCGCTAGATGGCACGGTGCGCGTATGCTACGAAACTCCAGTATGACACTTGACAAGACGGGCCAAGCGCCGAGGCCTCGTAGCGATATCCAGCCGCCCGCGTTTCCCCCGCACCATCCCGCGGAGGGAATGAGACGGAGCGAAAACAACCGAGTCGCTCTAATCTCGCAGCTTTTGTCATGCATATTATTAGAATTGCTGTTTATAAAAACTGTTCACAAAATAATATGATTCTTGGAAAAGATATCTGGGTATACATACAAACCCATTTAGCAATATATATTGTGACGTTGTGCACAATTTTCCTCCCCCGCCGGTGGTCCTCTAAGGTGACCGTTCCACGTTTCCACCTAAAACGTAAGTACCAGAATTAGAAGTCATAGTTTATAAAATCCCGCGCCGATCCTTTCCCCAAATACATGTAAATGTGCAAATACTTACGCTCCGAGGGATACCCACCGGTGCCTGTGACAGGACACCTGACCGTCATCGTCGTCCTCGTCATTACCGTCATCGTCGTCCTCGTCGTCGCCGTCATCGTCGTGCTCGTCGTTGTCGTCGTCTTTGTCCTCGTCGTTGTCTGCGTCGGGATCGTCCCGGCCGTCGTCGACATCCAATCGTCGTCGTCGGCCTCGTCATCACGCCAATCATCGTCGTCGTCGTCGTCGTCGGCGGTATCGCCGTCGACGGCGCGACCATAACCTGAAAGGGAAAAGAAAACGACAGGACTACCCCGAGGACAAGGAGAAACCAGAAGAAAAATACGAAGACTCACCGTCAGGACCACCCCGAGGACACGCAGGACCAACAAGGACGACCCATCGAAGTGAATAACACCAGGACATCCCGCAAATTCACCACAAATCCACCGGCACGAGTACACTTCACACCCTTTCACTCACCTGTCAAACTATTATGCAGATCGTCCCGTTCTCCGACCACTCATTATCAATCGACATAGTGGCGCGAGAACGGGCGAGATGGCAGCAGCGGGCAATAAGGACAATCCTAGTTATCCTAAATCCCGATAGTCATGAGAGCGACCCTACCCTATCGACCCGTTACGATAATTCTCCTCTTTCCCAATCGATCTCCCCAACGTAATTCCCACCCATTGATTTCTCATCGACCCGTTACCGCGTAACCCGTGCTGCTGCTGCCCAATCACCGAAGGACGTCCCGGCCAATCAACGGCCGAGAAAAATTACGGAGCTTCCGGCAAGACATGTGCTCGCGACTTAGATTGCGACCACCGACGAGCGTGGAAGATTAGAGAGTAGAGTACGAAACAGAAAGTATACGAGAAGAGCGAAAATAAATATTTAGAGTGTGAGAAAGGTGAACAGAGTTAGAGTGAGCGAGAAGTGAAGTAAGGACTGAGAAGAATAGTAAAAATTGTATTGGAGAGTGAAAAATTAAGAGACGAATCGTTAGAGTGAGTGAAGAGAAAGCGGTATGAGTGGGATAAAGGCCGAGGGAAAGGAAAGAGGAAATTCGAGGCGGAGAGCGACAGGAGACCAGCAGATCGACAAAGAGTAAGTGTTTGCACAGCCCCCCCCCCCCTATCAAGAAAATATATCGAAATAGTCAAGACTCCACTTCCCCCCCTTTTTTTTCTTTTTGCAGTTTATAACTGCCGAAACAAACAAACACAAAATTAATAAAATAATTAGAATCCCCCCTTACTTATTCTCTGTTCATATTCCCCTTTTTTTTCTTAATGGCAGTGTAGTACAGAGTCGACTTATTGTAATAAATCGTGGCGTGCGTGGAACGGTCATACGGAGTGGTAGTATAGCGTATACAGTAAGTATGTACCCCCCCCCCCCCTTCCGCACCCACCTCCCCGTCACCGAACGTCCCGTGCCCAGCGAGCACACACGTCGTGCCGTGCTTATTGTCGTCCGTCGCGTTGTCCTTCGGACAGCGGTCGAGCGTCGCTCGACACTGCTACTTCCCCGCACACCGACCTACCCCCCCTTTCCTCCATCCTACCTCAGTGGCCATTACAAAGAGGCCGTATCGAGTCGGAGAACCCCTGACCCCTGAGATCCATCCTTTTCTTTATTTTCTCTCCTGATAAGTACGTAGTCCTAAGTATTGTGTGTGAATTGTTAATTCTCGAATTAACTGGCGCCCAAAATTATTCCCGTGTATTGTAAATAGAATCGTCCCCAGAGATCGTCCGCCGATCATAATATAAAGGTTCTTATTGAGTTATTGGTAGTGTCTGAGTATTATTTAAGAGATATTGTTGGAGAAATATTAGCTTTACGAAACGTATTTTGTTTTCGAGTATTATTGAAAAGGTGTAAAATAAACGTGGGTTATTGTTATTATTCTTTCCTTGCGTTTTTTTGTTGACATTTATCATTACGTATTTCAGCCCCCCCCCCCCCCCCATCGGCGTGACAATATATACAATTAATATATGTATATATGTATATACAGCATGAATCGCATAAAGTTACGCATAGCGAAATCTGAGGTAGATGAGGCCATTACGAACAAAAGATGCAAATAAACATTAGGGATATTGTTAATAATTTAGGAGATATAAATATTTAAAGTTGGTCCAATCAGAGCACGCCGAGAAGCGTTGAAGCCGCCCACCCCCATCTAGCCGTATATATAGCATATATTAGGGCGTTACATTTGGATTTGTCACATTCAGAGCAGTCAATTTTATTGATTGTATTAGTACGCAGTCATTTTTTGTTCGCGGTCATTGGTTGCTCTGAATTTTGCCCAGCGTGCCAATAAGCGTTGAAGCTGCCCACCTCGACCCCCACCCTAGCCGTAGATATAGCATAGATTGGGGCGTTACATTTGGATTTGCAAAATTCAAAGCAGTCAATAAGATCGCTTGTATTTTTCCGCAGTCATTTATTTTCTCGGACATTGGCTGGAGCCGCCCGCTCCCCGCACTAGGCATAGAGACATATCAATGTATTAATCATTGACTGCCCGCGCTCGCCGCTATATCGCCGCCCGCGTCTCCCCGCGCCGTACCGCGCCAAGGCTTTTGTTTCTTTGGCCACCAATCTCGCGAATTAATACAGGATATTTAAACTTAAAAATTGCGGAGAAAGGACAACGAAATTCACCATCCATTTTGTAGATATTTTATACTTTTTGATCTAGCTATCCACTACTTAATACAATAATTGCAATTAACAATTAATTAACACAGCAGACCTATCTGGAGCCGTAATAAGATAATGTAATGTAAAAAATATTGAAATAGAGAAAATGATACAATGGGATGTTTAGTATCTCCTATATGAACAATATTTAATCGTAAAAGAAATAATAAAACATGCAAAGACTTGTCGTGTTTGATCCGATCCTTGCTGGAAACTACCATAAATAAATTACTAAAAATCTGTCGCACGATTGATGTATTAAAAGAAGAATCACGCTGGACGCACGTTCACGGCCAAATAATTATCTACAACCCAATCTTATTACGAGGAATGTAATTAAAGACATTAACACGACTTTAAAATTTTTTTTATTTTGTGTTTTCTTTTGTAATATTAACAAGCAATATCAATGTACCATATTTATAACAGTTCAACATTATTTGCGGAATGTGACATTTTTTAATTGACACTGCAAAGTGCGTAAACCAAAATAAAAACCTTGCTTTTAATATCCCTATTAAATTCTTTGTAATAAAACCATAAAGAATGAAATAAGGAATTAACAAAAATTTTAACGATTAACTACTCTTCTGTACCGAAAATGCCTAAAGTGTGGTGGAAAAATATGTTTGTAGCGGCTAAGTATACTTCACGTTATCGTAATTCTCTAAAATCTTATGAATACGATGTACGACTTCTCCATCGATTCGCGTATTCGTTCTAAAAAATCTACCACCAATAAAGATGCGACCTTATCGTGAAAGCTGCAAGTTGATTATCGCTACATATCTCTCATAATGAAAATTTGAATCGAGATTTATAGCTTCGTGACGAAAAACTTATTATTAGATGCTATGACATTATTTCATGGTAAGGAAATAGGGTAAAACCGGAATAGATACCGCACTTTTTGAAAAGGGCTCTTCATTTTTTAAATATTAATTTACCATGAATAATTTCTATGATTACAACTAGTTTAATCTTTTATATAGCAATATGATTGATTTTTGTTGACCTAAAAATAACTTTTTGTGGAACAATTTATTTTGGGATAGATGCCTACTTGTAAGGGTAGATGCACCACCATGAAATGCTCAAAAGGATAGATGCCTACAGAGTAGGAGAGATGTCCTAACGAATAAAATAAATAAAATACATAGTTTCAAAATATTTTATTAGTAATCCTTAGAAGATGCGAGTCATTCTAATATGACACGCATAACAATAATTAAACTTGAGCATTTGTTTAACAACAATATTAATATTTATGTTTCAACGTGCACACTGAAAACTATTTTAACATTAAGGCATAATTTTCAGAAAATTAACGTAATATAACAATGTTGATATTTCTTATTCAAGTTAAATTCAAGTCAAGCTAAAAAATGCTTTCAGTTTGTCACATCATGAGCAATAGTTCCGGAAAAGTGTGCATGTTTCATGTAGCCACTTTGAGCGTTCGGATAAACTAAGCCATCGTTCGGATAATTGAGGGTTCCGATGATCGAGGTTCGGATAATCGAGGTCCTACTATACATAACAATCAATTGAATATCATTTATAACACGATATTAACCCTGCGCGGTCCCACTGGGTCGTCTGTGACCAGAGCAAAATTTCACTTGGGATTTCCCCGAAATTGAAAAATGAGCGGGGCCTGCCCCCCACCCCTAAAAAAACTTGTCATGGAGAGGGGCCCACAGCGTTAGTTTGGTCGTCCTCAGCCAGTTCGTCTTCAACCTTCAGCAGAGCAAAGTTGGTGCTTGGTCACGAATGACCCTGTGGGACCGGCGTGTAATAAAAAGTGCTTTTTAACGAATCGTGTTTTTTGAGTCCAGGACGTGTCTTAGAGTGTGTAGAGGTATGTAAAAATAAAATTCAATTTGTCGGAATTTTTTTTCCAAACAAAAAAAAGAATTTTGCTCCAAAAATCTGTTTTTTTTTTCTGGAATGCCAGAGTGAAAAAATATTGTATTTTTTTAGATTATTTCTTATACTTTAAACGAAATACAAAAATAAAAATAAATTTCAAAAATCCATTTTGTTTTTTGAAAAAGTAATTATTTCTTTTCAAAAATTTGATTTTTTTGTAGAATGGCGGAAAGAACGGCAGAGGAATTACGACGCATTATGCGGGAACGGACTCGGGAGATAAACTATGAAGAATTGTCGGAAGAGGAGCATGATGCTGAGGAACTGTCGCTTTCGTCATTCGCGAAATTTTGAACAGTGATCGGGAACACGTCGAGCGAACAAGCAAGATGCCGAAAAGAGAACGATGCAACTTTTGTTCAACAGACAAAAAAACCACGTACTGCTTTGTGCAGTGCGAAAAACCCGTTTGCGAGGAGCACCGCTTCTGTATCTGTACTCCATGTTTTCAAGAGATGTAATTTTTTTTTTACCAACAATTCCATGTAATTGTGTTCATAAACATTCCTTACGATTATTTTTATAATAAAAGTCTTATTTTTTAATGTAAAACACGATCATTCATTTTTTTCCCTCGAATTATTCGATTTTCCTCTCCTTGAAATTGTCCATTTTCATGTGACTGAATAATTATACTTTTTTTGGCAGAACGGATCGGGACTAGGTTTTTCTCAAACCTTAGGATGTCCATGACAAGAATCCATAATTTTTTTTTTTCTATCGCACATTTTTTTTTAAACAATATTTAAGCCAAAGCACATTTTTCATGCATTTTCGCTCAAATACCTATTTACCGCGTAAACAATAATAACTTTTGGGCTTTAATAATGATTGATTCTAATTGAATAAACATTGAGGAGTATTCAGGAATTTTTTTAGATTTTTTAAGGCGTTTCTACCCGTTGAAAATTGCACGCGGACACAAACGACCCTGTGGGACTGCCGAGCCAGTCAAAATATAGTGGGACCGCGCAGGGTTAAATACCTACCCATTATTAACTGCGTTATGTTTTTAGCAGCATAACGCCTTCGTAATGTTCTTACAAGGAACATCACTTAAGTGCCCCCTCCGATTTCGTTGAAACTTTGTTCTGTGGTAAAGTATCGAAAACTAAGCGATACGTATCTTTTTTATCGGCGGAAAAACGGTTTTAGGGGGTGAAATCCACCTCTTTCTCATAGAGGGTGGGGGAAAAATAAACACAAGGGTGGTTCGCCCCTTAATTTTTTGTTGGAAAGGTGGCGAGGGCGGGGGTATTTACAAACATGCACACAAAGATGAATTTACCCCGGAATTCTATAATGGTAGCTGAGTATACGATGCTCTTGCCTCAAAAATCGATAGGTAGTTACAACCCCTTAATTGCGAGATATCGAAAAAACAAAAAACATATATTCGTTAATTTCCCATCCTTCACGTGTATGCAAATTTACATCTCAATCGATTAAAAATTCTCGGAGGAGTAACTCTCATACGTATGAAAAATTACGAATTTTGCAAAAAACAATATGAAATTTATTGTTGTTTGTATGGCTCTCATCTCCAATGTATAGTACGTAAAAAAAATAAGGGTTATTACAATTTGAATTTTTTAAATATCTCGTACCGTTAAAAAGTTATCGCCGAAAAATGGAAAGAAAAACATTTTCGATCGTGTGTTTCACCCCCTAAAACCGATTTTCCGCCGATAAAAAAATACGTGTCGCTTAGTTTTCGATACTCTACTTCATACCCAAGTTTCAACAAAATCGGAGGGGGACACCTAAGTGATGTTCCTTGTTAGTGGAATTCCAAATAGTCGGGATATGTCGTTAATCCTGTTATCTTTTTTATTCATTTCATCGAAAGCTGACTGCAATTTGCCTGTAGTCCAATCACATACATACTCGGCCTTACACTCTCTCCGTCCTTTTATATTTTCGTGGCATGATTCACCTACTAAACATTTATAACTAGTACTACATTACACGCAATAGACATTTTTAAAAATACACATAAAATATATCAATACAACATAATATTTCCAAAAACTAATAATTTAATAAAACACGCTAGCACTATCGGGGTATAAGATTCACCAAAAATATCAAAACCTATCGTTAGGAATTGATAACAAAATATTTAAAAAATACTGTGAAATTTATAGACATATAAATTTCGGGGCAACTATCCTTTTTCATACGTATAGATGCCCTTTTAATTCTTAAATAAACTAAAAACGTAAAAGTATTATTTACACCTACGTGTGCGCTTAATGAACCAGTGTACTGATCTAATAAAATTTTACGAGAATTTCTGACTACTTATAAAATTATATAACGGCAAAAACTTACCTCTGAAACTTCGAACCATTCGTCGCATTCGCTGCGGAGATGATTGCACGCGAGTTTGGGAAAGTAGTTTTTTTTTTCAAATGAGGCGTTTATCCCACTGCGGTATCTATCCCGGCTTTACGCTACTATCGTTTGCGCACCACCTTGAGGTAGATACCTTGGCGCTTTTTTTTATAGTGGTTTCCCCAGTAGGCCTAATCCACTCTCAAAATTTACGTTAATAACTGTTCGAAGTGCCTTCCTCGTGCTTGTAAGCAGAGTTCGGCTCTTCGTGTTACTTGTCGCGTCGCACGGTGCACCATGTCCGGCGTAAAGGTATTGAAGGCCGCCAAAATTGCGTCGCGTACCTCGTTTTCGGTACCTTCACGCCTGTGCTCTACCAAAGTTTTAAGGTGACCCCAAACAGAACAATCTAGCACATTAAAATCTGGTGACCGTGCCGGCCAAATGATTGGGCCACCTCGACCCATCCATTTGTCCGGAAAACGCGTATCCAAAATCTCCCGCACTCTACGTGCAAAATGTGCGGGAGCCCCGTCCTGTTGATATATCATTTTTTCGTGCACGCGAAGAGGTATGTCCTCTAATAGTACCGGTAATTCATTATTTAAAAATTCCGCGTACCTCTCTGCTGTTAAACGTGCCGGCAGAAAATGTGGTCCGACCTGAAAAATAGATGCATTACGAATAGAATGTGCGGAAGACTTCTTAATTTGCAAGAATACTTACTTACTCCGAATTCGTCGCGATCCGTAACAGTTATGTGAGAAACGAGGAAAAACAATTGAGAATCGAAAATTAGTGCTGCCATGATTTTCGATTATCAATTGTTTTTCGGATGCAACCCATTTTCATGTAAAACGCGAGAAGCCGTGGCTTGCGATGCATGTAGCTTATGAGCTGTTACGTCCTAGTAACATAATAGTTGCCCTATTTTTGACCTTATCAAAGCTAATGAGTCTTGGGAAACGGGCTAATGGAGTTTGACCAGATAAATGAATTTAAGACAAACAAAATTAACTGATAGAATTGATTCTGTTTATTGAGTTGCAACTTTGTTACATGTTTCTAATCTCTGTTCGTATATTCTCCTTCGAGGATCGTTCTCAGGGATCCAAGATGGGTGTAAGAAATTAATTGTATATTCCAATTTGTGTAACAAATAATGGTTCTTGATGGGTTTCTGAGAGAACGTATGGCTCAGGAATTCCTCGGTGTAGTAACCGTGAGTTTTATCCCGTGAATACCCGTAATATTGAGCGGCAATTTTCCGCAGCTGGTTTTTGCGTCCCCCTGATCGGCGTTTCTTTCCCACTAGAATTTCAAATGAATTTTTGACTATGGAGTCCCCAGAAGTTAGCAGGAATTTGGATTAATGTGTAAGGAAGGCATCCTCTGAGTTCGAGGTGGTCCTCGCAACTGGACGGATGATGGAAGGAATGAGCTCGCTGTTGACCTCGCAACTCATTTATTCTTTGGGGAATTTATCGAACTCGGGGTGGACCTCGCAGTTCAATGGGTTGTGTAGGAGGATGATCTAACTCGAGGTGGGCCTCGCAGTTCAATATGGAGTATTGGAGGATGGTCGAACTCGGGGTGGTCCACGCAATTCGACTTGTTGTTGAGAAGGAATTTTGAACTCGAGGTGGTCCTCGCAATTCAATAATTTGTTGGAGTCAGTTAGTAACTTACTCTTTTCTATTTTTCTTGGTTGGTTGGGTTGAGACTGGTAGAGCAGTAGAGGGTTTTTGCTCTATCCAGGACTTTTACAATTTTGAAGACTTAAGAGAAGCTTACAAGTTTGAGTGTTGATGAATAACTGATTTTTATACTAAAATTCGGGCCTTATATACTAGTCTATCAACTATCTTTGTCTATTGCGTAGGGGTTGGAGAGGGTAGTTTACAAATTTCTTATTGGTCCAAAGTCTCCACCGTCTTCTACTCCTTACTTTTCCAATTCGAAGGAAAATTTATCCTTATCGTCTGTCCCCACTCTTGGGCCTGAGCATCTCTCCCCGCCGCGTTCATCCCCGAGTTAGGGTTGCGTCGTGCGTTGGCGTAAGGAGGGATGCTCGTCTTTAAGGCGCGATGGTGGTTACGTTATGGGGATGTAACATGAGCTACCTTCCGCGTAGAGGTATTTGGGTTCTCCTCGAATTCACGCAAAATAGCTTCGTCCATACGAACGGGACGACGGACGGCCCCATCGAGTCGTTTTTTTGAGGACGGGGCCCGTTTCTCTTGCCCGTTCATAATATTGGACGATAGTTTTGCCCAATGTTATGAACGGGCAAGAGAAACGGGCCCCGTCCTCAAAAAAACGACTCGATGGGGCCGTCCGTCGTCCCGTTCGTATGGACGAAGCTATTTTGCGTGAATTCGAGGAGAACCCAAATACCTCTACGCGGAAGGTAGCTCATGAGCTACATGCATCACAAGCCACGGCTTCTCGCGTTTTACATGAAAATGGGTTGCATCCGTATCACTTTCGCCGGGTGCAACAACTCCTTCCGCGGGACGAAATACCGCGAATGGATTTTTGCTCAGGTATTTTTCTTTGTTATCATGTTACTTCTTATAAAATAATCATGGATATACGATAATAACCATTAATAAAACGTGCGTAGGTTTTCTCGCACAATGCCGGCGAGACCCGCGATTTACGGACTACATTTTATGGACCGACGAGGCAACCTTTACGCCGAACGGTATATTTAACGCGTGGAACTTTGCTACGTGGAATGACGAAAATCCGCATGCGATTCGCCAGACGTCATTCCAGTATCGCTGGTCTATCAATGTGTGGGCAGGAGTAATTGGAAATAAAGTAGTAAGTATTCTTGCAAATTAAGTAGTCTTCCGCACATTTTATTCGTTATGCATCTATTTTTCAGATCGGGCCACATTTTCTGCCGGCACGTTTAACAGCAGAGAGGTACGCGGAATTTTTAAATAATGAATTACCGGTACTATTAGAGGACATACCTCTGCGCGTGCGCGAAATAATATATCAACAGGACGGGGCTCCCGCACATTTTGCACGTAGAGTGCGGGAGATTTTAGATACGCGTTTTCCGGATAAATGGATGGGTCGATGTGGCCCAATCATTTGGCCGGCACGGTCACCAGATTTTAATGTGCTAGATTATTTTGTTTGGGGTCACGTTAAAACTTTGGTAGAGCACAGGCGTGAAGGTACCGAAAACGAGGTACGCGACGCAATTTTGGCGGCCTTCAATACCTTTACGCCGGACATGGTGCACCGTGCAACGCGACAAGTAACACGAAGAGTCGAACTCTGCTTACAAGCACGAGGAAGGCACTTCGAACAGTTATTAACGTAAATTTTGAGAGTGGATTAGGCCTACTGGGGAAACCACTTGTAACGGATGGTGAGCGGTAAAGATATAAATAATTGTACGCGTGTTTGCAGTGTAAAAGATTGGTAATTTATTAAATGGAGGAAAGGTCTAGTTGGTTAGGAAGTCGGAGGAGAACTGATTTAGATGATGAAAGAGGCTGGGAGAAAGGGTTTGAAAGAAAGAGTTTAGGAGTGGAGGGGATGTCGCGTGAGGGTGATAAGGGACCGTGGGAATGTGGAGTCAGCGGAATTGGGAGTTAGCGAGAAAAGAGATTAGGAGTAGGTGAGAGCGGTGGGAATAGAATGTGGGACCGTTATACTCCCCTTCTTGGGAAAAGAATGGATGCTCCTGCATCCGTTTTACAAAATTTTGTTTGTGTTATGTGCTACTATATAATTTTAAGTAGTTTGTTTACAAAAAGAATTTTGATTTGAGTGTGCGATTTTATATAATTTGATTTTTAAATAGTTTGTGGTGTTTGCGTGTGTGGTTGTATCTCCTTGCTTTTATATTGGTTGTTCTGCTGGTTTCCGTAAAGGTTTCTGTAGAAATTGCTGTTTTTTACCTGTAACTTATAAAGATGCATTATTCTTTGGGTTAGTGGATGGTGGTGTATTACGGTGAGAGGGTAGGTTTGTGTGGTTGTATGTATGACGTATGTTTATAAATGTATGGAGTGGTTATTTGCCGTTTGGTTGATTGATCCTTATTTCCTTTCAATTTTTGTTGAATGGTGTTTTTTTATGCTTTCCCTTGGTTATGTGTTTTATTTTGGATATGGCCTTGATTATTCGTCCTGGTTATTGGCTTGTATTTGATCTAGCTTGTGTATTTTATATTTGGTCTTTATTATTACTTGTTTCCTTTTTGTTATGGTATTGTTCGTCGTGATGTGGCTGCTAGAACATTCTAAATCTTTTATTAGCTTGTTGGTTAGTAGAAGGGGTATGTTATCTAGGATTGGTTGGTTGGTCTATGTGGGTGTTTTGTTTGTCGGTTGAATGGATAAAGTTTTAGGTATAATTAAAGTTTATTGTAAAAAAAACTTAATGTAAAGAAATTATAGGTCTATGTGTATGATTAAATATATGAGGCATTTCGCATGAAGTCATCCAGCCTAAAACATAAAAGTTTTTTAATCGTCTTGAAATTTTTATGGTCGATAGTCCTATTGATAGTGAAGCTTCAGCAAAAATTTTAAGGCTCTAGCTCAAATAGTTGCTTAGCAATAGGGGCTCAAATTTGTACCATATTGTCCGTCGTGGCAACATTCCCAGGTTTGTATCTTCCCGACAAATATAGCGATTTTAAAAAGTCAGGAGTGATTTTTAAAGCATTTTCTGCGTACTTTAAGAATATATTTTTTATTTTTAAAAAAATTAATAAGTTCATAACAATTTTTTAAAGTTAATGTTAAAAATGACTTTTTCTCAAAGATCGACATCTTCGATTTTTATTAAAAAAAATTATAAAATAGTAGGGTTCTTTCTGAACAAAAAAGTATATAATGTCCAAGATGGGCCGGACCTTAGTTTCGGAGATACAGTAGGATTTACCAGCGAGCGGGCGCTTCGCGTAGTGTCGCGCGGCGACCCTCCAGGCTACGTTCGGGCTTGAGTTCGAATGTAGCCGAGAAATATTCCAATTTAAAAAATTCAGGACTGATTTTTAAAGCATTTTCTGCGTACTTTAAGAATATATTTTTCATTTTTAATAAAATTAATAAGTTCATAACAATTCTTCAAGGTTAATGTTAAAAATGACTTTTTCTCAAAGATCGACACCTTCGATTTTTATAAAAAAAAATTATAAAATAGCAGGGTTGTTTCTGAACAAAAAAGTATATAATGTCCAAGATGGGCCGGACCTTAGTTTCGGAGATACAGTAGGATTTACCAGCGAGCGGGCGCTTCGCGTAGTGTCGCGCGGCGACCCTTCAGGCTACGTTCGGGCTTGAGCTCTACGCGAGCACTACGTGAAACGCCCGCCCGTTGGTAAATCCTACTGTATCTCCAAAACTAAGGTCCGGCCCATCTTGGACATTATATACTTTTTTGTTCAGAAAGAACCCTGCTATTTTATAAATTTTTTTTATAAAAATCGAAGGTGTCGATCTTTGAGAAAAAGTCATTTTTAACATTAACCTTGAAGAATTGTTATGAACTTATTAATTTTATTAAAAATGAAAAATATATTCTTAAAGTACGCAGAAAATGCTTTAAAAATCAGTCCTGAATTTTTTTAATTGGAATATTTCTCGGCTACATTCGAACTCAAGCCCGAACGTAGCCTGGAGGGTCGCCGCGCGACACTACGCGAAGCGCCCGCTCGCTGGTAAATCCTACTGTATCTCCGAAACTAAGGTCCGGCCCATCTTGGACATTATATACTTTTTTGTTCAGAAAGAACCCTACTATTTTATAATTTTTTTTTATAAAAATCGAAGATGTCGATCTTTGAGAAAAAGTCATTTTTAACATTAACTTTAAAAAATTGTTATGAACTTATTAATTTTTTTAAAAATAAAAAATATATTCTTAAAATACGCAGAAAATGCTTTAAAAATCACTCCTGACTTTTTAAAATCGCTATATTTGTCGGGAAGATACAAACCTGGGAATGTTGCCACGACGGCCGATATGGTACAAATTTGAGCCCCTATTGCTAGGCAACTATTTGAGCTAGAGCCTTAAAATTTTTGCTGAAGCTTTACTATCAATAGGACTATCGAGCATAAAAATTTCAAGACGATTAAAAAACTTCTCTGTTTTAGGCTGGATGACTTCATGCGAAATGCCTCATATGTATATACAAAAAAGGTAATAGTAAAAGATGGGTGTATATGAATGTAGTTAAACAAAATGGGTATCGTCTATCGGTTATAAATGCATGTAAAGAAGATGTGGTAAAAAGAAAAAGAAAAAAAAATTATATATCTGTGGGACCGGGCCCGCAGGCCTCCGCCGACGCCCCTGAGGCGTAAGCAGCGAGAGATGGAGAAAGAAAGAGGCAGTCTGCAAAGAGCGTCCGAGCGACGAACTAACCCTAAATACCTTGTTAATTATTCAGTAAATACTATACTTTTTATCCTTATCGACTCATGTATAATTTTTCGCATCTCCCAACTCTGAGTCCTACATATGGGGGCTCGTCCGGGATACTGAGTTTCGAGTCGAAAGTTAACGCGAACAAAAGGTGCGAAAGTGTAAATCAGTCGAAAAACCGTAGAGGCGAAAAAGTCGAAAAAGGCGTTAGATCGAAAAGTTGTCAAATCGTGAAGTGGTCAAATCGAAACGTTGATAAGCCGAAAAGTTGTCAAGTCGCGAAGTTGTCAAGTCGAAACGGTCAAGCCGAAATTTTCGAAACAATCAGCCGTCGAAGTCAAAGGTGATACGTGTAAAATAATTAACCAAGTCGTGCGTTCGGGTAGCTAAAAAGACGAAAGACGAAAAGAAAAGACGAAAGACGAAAAGAAAAAGACGAAAGACGAAAACAGACGAAAGACGAACAAAGTAGAAAGACGGAAGACGAAGAAAGAAGAACGACGAACAAAGGAGACGAAGAAAGACGAACGAAGTAACACGATGGTTCTCGAAAGATCGGGAAAACAGATAAAGGACAAAGAGGACGAAGCCGGCGCGGAGTCAGCGCAAGAAGAAGGGGCGCGAGCGAGCGCTGTAAGAGCGAGAGAGGAAAGGCCGAGCACGCGGAACAAGGACGCCGCGAAAACAAACACGGTGGACGAAGAGGCACGCGGGGCGAGGCGAAAAACGCTCGCACATTCAACGCCGAAACAAAAGTTGATGACCATGGCACAACTAAAAGACGAGCTCGAGAAGCTAGGGTTACCGACGTCGGGTAAGAAGGCCGAGCTGATTGATCGATTAGCGAAATACAAACAAATCGATCAAGAAGAGGCTGTCGATAAAGAAGGCAACGAAGACGACGAGGGTGATGCGTTATCGATCGAATCGCAAAACGAAGGCGTGTCCGAAGACGAAGAAGCCAATAACGTCATACCGAACGATAGACAAAACAGACAACGGAGGATGGCGGCAATCGACAGACCGGCGTATCACACGCTGAATTTATTCACAATTAAAGACGTCGAGGGAAGTATCTCCCATTTCTCAGGTGATGAGAAACTATCAGTTGAAAAGTGGATCGACGAGTTTGAAGACATTGCAACGTTGCTACAGTGGTCGGACTTGCAAAAGGTGATTTACGCAAAAAAACAATTGAAGGGATCAGCGAAACAATTTGTGGCGCTTCAGAAAGGTGTAAAGTCGTGGAAGTTATTAAAAAAGCGGCTTTTAAGTGAGTTCGAAACAAAGTTGAACAGTACGTTAGTACATTCGCAATTGCCGAAACGAAAGAGACAGTCGAATGAAACGGCAAGACAATACGTGTACGCGATGAGTACGATCGCGAGCCAAGGAGACGTCGAGGAGGAAGCGGTGATGCAATATATCATCGACGGGATCCAGGATGACGAAGCGGCGAAAACGATATTGTACACGGCGAACACTATTACAGAGCTTCGAAAAAACATCGAACGGTACGACAGGATGAAGGAGAAAACCGGTGGTAAGACGCAACGAGACCAAGCGAAAAACAAGTCAAGAGTGCCGACAAAAGACAATAAAGGTGGCCAACGAAAAAACGAGAGAGAACAGAAATGTTTCGGGTGCGGCTCGAGCGAGCATCTCGCGCGCGATTGTCCAAACAAAAATGACGGACCGAAGTGCTTTAATTGCAACAAATTCGGACACATCGCGGCGAAGTGCGACAAACGCGAAAAAACGCCAAACAGTGCGAAAACGGTGAACGTAGTGACGCCAGCGGCAACAGACGACGAAATAGTGATCGAGATCAACGACGTGCAAATACGAGCAATGATAGATACCGGTACCAAGCACACGTTGCTGCGACATAGCGAATACGTGAAAATCGGCAGTCCAGCGTTACGAGGGACGACGGATATATTCGAAGGATTCGGAAGTGCGCATGTCAAGGCTATTGAGACTTTTCGCGCAACAATCAAGGTACACGGTGACAATTATAGCGGAGAGGTCTACGTCATCTCCGACTACGCTACGAGTCACAGCATGCTGGTGGGAAAACAACTAACGAGACAAATGGAGGTGATTATGCGAGGAGGCTCGATCACGATCAAAAAGTTGGCGACGAAAGAACGGCGAAACGACGAGGAGGAACAAGGCGAAAAGAAGAAAGAAGATGAGACGACGACCGAAGAGGAGAGTGACGGCGACGACGTGGTTCGCGAAATGAGATTCGTGAATCTAGTCGGAAAAAGTGAAATCGACGTTGACGAGCGATATCGACAACAGATCGAAGAAATGATCGAAAAGCACATGCCAAAGAAGGAGGTGGTAACAGACGTCGAGACGAAGAGTTCGCTGCAAGACGAAACGCCGGTTTGCCAGAGACCTCGACGCAGCTAAGGAGAAGACGATCCTTGATAAACAGGTCGACGAGTGGCTGGCGGAGGGGCTAATACAGCCGAATAAAAGCAAATACTCGAGCCCAGTGGTCATAGTCCCAAAGAAAAACGGGGAATACAGAGTGTGTATCGATTATCGGCAATTGAACAAGAAAATTGCACGCGATCGATTCCCTATGCCACTTATCGACGATCGGATAGACGCACTGGCGAACGCAAGGGTATTCTCAGTACTGGACTTGAAGAATGGGTTCTTTCACGTCCCGGTTGCTGTCGAAAGCCGAAAGTACACATCGTTTGTGACACCGGACGGACAGTACGAGTTCGTCAAAACACCGTTTGGTCTGTGCAACAGTCCAATGTTATTCTTGAGGTTCATCGACGAAGTGTTTCGAGACTTCATTCGACGAAATATGGTGTTCACGTACGTGGACGACTTAATTATCCCTACAAAGAACGAAGAAGAAGCTTTAACAAATTTAAAGGAAACGCTGGCAGTCGCGGAGGAGAAAGGATTGTCCATTAATTGGAAAAAATGCACATTCCTGAAACGACGGGTCGAGTATCTCGGTCACATAATCGAAGGAGGAACGGTGGGTCCATCGCCAACGAAGGTCAAGGCAGTGAGGAACTTTCCCGAACCAACGACGAAAAAAGCAGTCCAGAGTTTTCTCGGGCTGACTGGGTACTTCAGGAAGTTCGTCCGCGATTATTCCAAAATCGCAAAGCCGCTATCGGAAATGTTGAAAACAACACAGAGATTCCGATTCGAGGATGCTGAAAGACGAGCGTTCGAACAATTGAAGCAGCTTTTGACGAGTGAACCAGTGTTGCGGATCTACCGCCCGGATGCAACAACAGAGCTTCACACCGACGCGAGCAAAGATGGCTACGGAGCTGCACTTTTGCAGAAGGGAGAAGAAGATGATCGGTTCCACGCAGTGTACTTTACAAGCCGAAAGACAACGGAGGTCGAGAAGAAGCTGCACTCTTACGATCTTGAGGCTCTTGCAGTACTACAGGCCGTGAAGAAATTCCGAGTATATTTACTGGGAATAAAGTTTAAAGTCGTGACTGATTGTTCGGCACTCCAAAGGACGCTGAGCAAAATGGATATTTCACCGAAAGTTGCACGGTGGGCATTGATGCTGGAAGAGTTCGAGTACGAGGTGGAACATCGTGCCGGAACTCGCCTGAGACACGTCGATGCATTGAGTCGATATCCGGTGATGGTGGTCGAAGATCGTATTACGCCCGTAATTAAAAGAGAACAAGATGCCGAAGAGAGATTACAAGTCATCAAGAAGGTTTTGGAGACGGAGTCGTACGAGGATTATTCGTGCGAAAATGGAATCTTGATGAAGAGAGTCAACGAGAAGAACGTCGTTGTGTTGCCGACGAGAATGCACCACGAGGTGATACGCAAGGCACACGACAATGGACACTTCGGTGTCAAAAAGATGCTCGAACAAATCAAAGCCGAGTATTATATTCCGAATTTAAAGGAGAAACTCGAGAAGTATGTCAGTTGCTGCATACGATGCGTATTGACCGAGTCAAAACGAGGAAAGAAGGAGGGAGAGTTGCAGGCAATCCCGAAGGGTGATATTCCCCTTGCAACCTACCACATCGCCCATCTCGGGCCAATGACAGCAACGGCGAAGATGTACAAGTATCTGCTTGTAGTTATTGACGGATTTTCCAAATTCGTTTGGATTTACCCAACGAACACTACGAAGACGTGCGAGGTGCTCGATCGATTGAAGAGCCAACAGAAAGTTTTCGGCAATCCGTCACGAATTGTGAGTGATCGAGGAACAGCATTCACTTCCGCGGATTTCAGGGAGTATTGCACCGACGAGAACATCGAACACGTGCTCATCACGATTGGCGTGCCACGAGGCAATGGACAAGTCGAGCGGATCAATCGGATCATAATTCCGATCTTGACGAAATTATCCGACGAGAATCCAGATCGATGGTATCGATACGTCGATAAGGTACAGTGCGCCATCAACAGCACGTATCAACGAAGTGTGGGCCTGAGCCCATTCGAGGTGCTCTTCGGAGTGAAGATGAGACAAAAAGACGACGTCGAAATACTCGCCCTAATCGAAAAAGAGGCGGTCCAACATTTTGACGAAGAGCGAGAAACACTGCGAGCCATCGCGAATAGGAACATCGCCAAAATTCAAATGGAGAACAAGCGGACACATGATCGAAACTGTAAACCCGCGACGAAGTACGACGTCGGCGATTTAGTCGCAATAAAACGGACACAATTTGGTCCTGGGTCAAAATTAAGGGACAAATTCCTGGGTCCGTATAAGGTGACTCGAGCGAAAGGCAACCATCGTTACGAGGTGATTCGACAAAGCGACGGAGAAGGTCCGCGAATTACAACGTCATCCGCTGACCAAATGAAGGTGTTCAAGGGGTATTCTCCGGGAACCGGAGAAACGCAGGAGAGGCCGGATGTGGGACCGGGCCCGCAGGCCTCCGACGACGCCCCTGAGGCGTGAGCAGCGAGAGATGGAGAAAGAAAGATGCAGTCTGCAAAGAGCGTCCGAGCGACGAACTAACCCTAAATACCTTGTTAATTATTCAGTAAATTCTATACTTTTTATCCTTATCGACTCGTGTATAATTTTTCGCCTCTCCCAACTCTGAATCCTACATATCTATGTATATATAGGTACGTCTATCTGATTAGGTATATATGATTTAGTATGTATGATTAATAAAAATAAGGGTGTGTGTGGTTAAGTATGTGTGTATATGGTTAAGCATATGTGTGTGGTTAAGTATATATGATTAGGTGTGTAGTTTGGTTATGGGTTTATTGTAGTTGGAGTCTCTTGAATAGCTCTTCTCCTAGGGCTAGGTATGTGTCTCGCAGAGTTTCTGTCGTCATGTGTGGTATATTCATCAATGGAAGTGTCGATGTTTCTGATATCATTCAGCTTTGGTCAGAGTCGTCGTCGCTGCTTGTCTCTGGTAGGTCCCATATTATCGGTTCGTGTTTAGCTTTTTTATTTGGTGGGGGGTCAATTGTTCCGTCGAGTCTGGAAAGTGTCGGGTCATCTGTACTTTTCCGTTATCGTGATGGTGTCTAATAGTCTGTTTTGGCGTTGCTTATATTTGGTGTGTTCTCTGTTTCGTGTATAATTAGTGCCAGTTCTGGTTTGTGTGCATGTGTTGTTGTTGTAGTTGATTTGTATTTATCTTTCTGTTGTTTCATTATATATGCGGAGCAGGCTATTATGTGTGCTACTAAGCGTTTAGGCGGAAAAACGCCGTGGCATAGGGGACAGTGCATATGTTGTTTTTTTGTTTTTGATGCTATTGTAGCCAGGTTCTCTGGGCAATCCTTCATGTGTTTGCTCGTTGTATCTTTCGAGATTGTTCCTTTGCATATCGGGCATCCTTTTGGTGCGTCCATGGTTAATAGTGGTTTTAGTTGCTAGAGGTTGTGAGAAATGGTGCTCTTGATAATTGGTGCAGGCGCGCGTGTGTGCATGCTGTTAGGTATGCGAATGGTTAGTACGCATGAGGCTCGCTGTGGTGGTACTTATAGTCGTGTGTCCTGATTATAGTATGATGTCGCCTGAATTTGTGAGTGTTTCATCTCTAAAGGTGTAGTTGTTATAATTGTTATGTTTCCGTCGTGATTCCTTGGGATAGGGTGCTTATTATTTTCGTCACTCATTGTTGGCTCGATATGGTTTATGTTTTGTCGTGTTTTCTTCTGGTTCCTTATTGAGGAGATTACTTTACACACTTACTTAACAAATTCCTGTTATTGTGAGTATCGAGATGATAGATATTCCTGAATACTTGAATATTGATTCTACTGTTGTTAGTCGACCGTTCATATAGTGTAGTTTGGTGATTTCTTTGGCTTTTGCTATAACTGCTTTTAGTGCTATTTCGTTTTTTGTTAAGTCGTTATTTATTGCATCTGATTCTAAGGAGTATATAAATTTTTCTGTTTCTAGGAGGATTGCACTGATATTTATTGTTAGTGGGTGTACGTCGTTCTGGATTGAGTTTTCTATTATTGTTGTCATGTTCAGTACTAGGGTTGTAGAGAAATTTGTCTGTGTCGAGGATGTTATGTCGATGGACGGTGTCAGTTGAGTCGTACGGGTTTTTGCTTGGCATGGCGGACTGATATTTAAGATGCCAGTATTTTTCATTGTGTGAATAGATGTCTGATGGTTATCGCAGTTAACGCAAAGGTTTTCTGATTCTGGTGCTGCAAAGAGCCATGTGTTTGTATCCGGGATTCTGGACCAATAGGTATGGCGGAGTGTTTTCAGTCAAATGTTACATACTGCTAGATTTTTGAATTGAGGGTTTGAGAGGAGTTGAGTTTCGCATTGGGTGCTTTCGTCTACTTGTTGGACAGGGTTGACCTGGTTGCACACGTAGGACAACATTGTGATTTTACAATTTGTTAAAGTTTCAAGGTTGAAATATTTTTCGTAGTTTTCTGAGATTGCTGTATAACGGAATGCTGGTTTGATGAAGGCAAAACGTGAATTATTGGTTAGCATTGGTTGGCGGATGGGGATTGAGAAGTGTCGGTATAATTTATACCGTGATAAATCTAACAATGGAACTTTGCATATGTAAATTAGTTTTCCTTGTACATAAAATATTGTGATATCTGATATGGAGATGAGGTTCGGCATGTACTTAATATCTAATGGTATGGGAAATTCGGTGTTTGATATTGTTTTTTGTATTGCTTGTGCACTTGTTAGGATTTGTCTCATGGTAAGTATTTGAGGGTGAATTTGACCTGTTTTTGCGAAAAGAATTGCGTTCATAAATGTGTCTGTATCGAGTTCCAATTCTATTAGGTCTTCCTCCGTTTGGGTAATATACTTTATGGCTACTTGGTTATATTTAAGGACGTCTGTTTCGTTTTTCAGAGCTATTATTACGTGGTTAATTTGTTCCATGTCGTTTGCGACCATTTTTGCGAGGTTTTTTATGCGTTTTTGGTCGAGGTCGAATTTTGATTTTAAAACGTGCGTTTGGTTTTTAACGATTTCTGCTAATTCTAGTGAGTTATTTGCTAGCATGTTGAGTTTGCTGTAAATTCTTTCACCGTCTTCTGAGTCTAGGGTGCCGTATAGTGTTTTCTGTATTTTTCCTGCGAAATTTAAGACTCCTCTTTTTTCTCTATGATTACTACTATCGTTTCGAGTATATGGTATAAGTTCTTGCAAGATTATTTCTGTTTTATGGATTATTTTTAATCGGGATTCCATTATTTTCAGTTGGGTACTGACCAGGCAGTGTGGGGTGATCATGTCGCAATATCTTTGAATTGCGAATAAGTTGCGGGAGAGTTGTTCACGTCTTGTTGTGAGTCCATCTGCATTGACATCGGTAATGAGGGTCCATGTTGTGTGGTAGGAGCGTAGTATGCCGTATTCTTCGGGATATAGTCCTGGATTTTGTGCGAGTTGTGTAATTTTTATTAAGGGGTTGCCGCTTAAGGCGTGTGAGTGGCATCTGTAACATGTGCCATTTTTATTTTATCTATGTGTACTATTTCCGTTTTATCGTCCTTAATTTCTAACTTAACATTATGTTTATCTAATACTTCTAAGATTTTAAATGGTCCTACATAATGGGGGTCGAGTTTTCCTTTTCTTGGTTCCTTTATGAGGAATACTAGTTGTCCTTTGTCGTATTTCGGTTCTGTTACTCTTTTATCGTAGTATCGTTTTGTTCTTTCTTTAAATTTGATTTGTTTTTTCCGTGCGGCTTGTCGTGTCTTTTTTAAGTTGTTCGTGAGGTTTGTCATGTAGTCGTCATATGTTATTGTTGTTTCTGGAGGTGGAAATTCTGAAGGTGTACGGGCTGTTCTTTCGAAGACGAGTTCGTATGGTGTGAATCCGCTGCTTTCGTGTGTGCTTGTGTTGTGAGAGAATGTTGCGAGTGTAAGGAGTTCGTCCCAATTGCGATTGTCGTCAGTGAAATGTTTTAGGAATTCAGTGAGGCTGTGATGATATCGTTCTAATGCGCCATTTGATTGAGGATGATACGCTGTTGTTTTGTATTGTCGAATTTGAAAGAGTTCAGCGAATTGTTTGAACGTGTCTGACATAAAGTTTCGTCCTTGGTCCGATAGTATTGCTCGGGGAGCACCAAATGTTATTAAAGCTGTAGTAAGTGCTTTAGCGATATCCGTAGAAGTTTGATGTTTTAATGGAACTGCTATGGCGAATTTACTGAAGAGGTCTAAAATGGTCAATATATATTCGTGTCCCTGTGTGGTTTTTGGAAAGGGTCCTACAATAACGATTGCGACCTTATCGAATGGTTCTGCTGGAGAATCGGTGATAATCATGGGTGCTTTATCTTTCACTCGTACCAGTTTGTTCTTTTGACAATCAAAACAGTATTTGATGAATTCTCGAATGTCGTTTTTGAGCTTTTTCCAGTAGTATTGTAATAGGATTCGATTATATTTTTTCGATAGTCCGTTATGTCCACCGATTGTTGAGCTGTGAACCTCTTGGATGATATCTTTCCTGCGTGGTTGCGGAGGTACTGACAGTAGACCATGGCATAATGTAATGTTTGTACGTAAGTTCGTTGATTTTTCTCGAACGAATGATTTGATGTATTCCCAAACGAACGGATTTAGAATTTTAGGATCCTTTGAGATCGTACAAGTCTCTAGCTGCAATTTATTGAATACTTCGAATAGTATTTTTAAGCAATTTCGAAGTTTTGTGATGGACAGTGAATCTGTTGATTTCTGTTTACAGATGATCGTGAAATAGCAAGTGATTCCTCGGCGAGTAATTAGAATATCGCCAATTTGGGGGTTACAGTCCAAAAGTGATTGTTGGTTGATTCTGCCTTTTTCTTGTAGAATTTCTGATATCATCGTATTCATTGTACAGTCTGCTGATAGGATGTATGCGATATTGTCTTTTCGTGCTAGGATATTTTTTTGTGTGGTGACAATTCTGTTTTTGTTTATTACATCTTCCGTTATTTCTGTCCTTCTAGTTGCGGGGCGAGATTCTCTGTGTGTTATTTTCTTTCTGTAGTATTGTGATGGTACAAATGGAGTATCACTGTCTGCCTCTGTTAGGTTGTTTCCACTTGAGGTGTTTTCACCTGATGATGGGTTTGATGGATTGTTCGTTGATTCTCGCTGTGGAGTAGCTTGTCTGGTGATTCGTTCAACATTTTCGGGTGGTGATCGAAATGTTGGCTCGATTGTTGCTTGTGTTTTGTGCAACTGTGGTACTTCTACTGGAAGGTTGATGTTATTTCCGATATTTCCTTCAGGAGATAGATTTACTTCGTCGTTGTTATTTGAAGGTGACTCTGCTAACGAATCGAAGTATTCGGGTATCATTTCCGGTGAGTATGGGCCTATGTTCGTGATACATTTTGGCTTCTTTATGAACGTTCGTGGTGGTGATGGTGATCTAAAATTCGGCTGCACTTGCGGCTGTGCCTTTCGCTGTTGATTCTCTTCCTTTGAGGCGTTAATTTCTTCGCTGTTGAAGTTCGGTTGCGCTTGCGTCTGTGCATTTCGTTCCTTATTTTCTTCATTTGATTCGTTAATGTTTTCCTTGTTAAAGTTCGGTTGCATCTGCGCTTCTGCATTTCGTTCTTCATTTTCTTCGTTTGATTCATTAATTTTTTCCTCGTTAAAGTTCGGCTGCACTTGCCGCTGTACATTTTGTTCTTCATTCTCTTCATTCGATTTGTTAATCTTTTTCTTGTTTTTGTTATATTTTTCCATTGTTCCTTTATCTCGTGTCCTTGGTCGTTTGCGCCTGTTTTTCGTCTTTGCTTCCTTTGTCATATTGTTCCTTATGCGTTTCCGGGTCGTTATATTTTTTGTGAGTTCCACCTCCGTTGCTTCTGTTTATGTGATGACGTGTGTGCTATCTTTTCTTATATTTGTTTCCTCTTCTGTTTGTGGAGATTCATCGTCGATTTTTGAATCTGATTTAGATTGTGTGTTGTTTTCGTGTTCGTTTTCACTTTCTGTTTTCTGTCCGTCTTGTTGTTTCTTTTTGGGTGTTGGGTTACCTGATTCTTCGTCTGAATCAGAGCATTGTCGTGTGTTTGGCTGGTGTGAGTGTTTCGGTCTTTTTGAGGTGTTTTCTTCTTTTGAAGAACTGTCTCTTTGTGTGATAGGCATAACGGCAATGGGGTTTCTGAATAGTGCATCTGCGACGTGGTTTAATTTTCCGGGTTGGTGTTGTATTTTAAAATCGTAATCGTTGAGGGTCATTTGCCAGCGCTGAAGCTGCTGTGGCAATTCGGATTTGTTATTTAAATATGTTAAAGCTCTATTATCTGTAATCAATGTGAATTATCGACCGTATAGATACGGGCGAAAATGTTCAACTGCGAAGACTACTGCTAACAATTCTTTTCTCATTGTGTCGCATGCTTGTTGTGGTCTCGAGAGTGTTTTTGAATAGAATGTTACGGGGTGGTTGAATTTATTATATTCGTGACTTAGGACTGCGCCTATTGCGTAGTCTGAAGCGTCTGTGGTAAGTGTGAATGGTTTTTCAAAATCGGGATAACGCAAAATTGAACGTTCTATAATTTTGTTTTTGAGAAATTCGAATGCTTTTTGGCATTCGTCTGTCCATTGGAATTTCACATCTTTTTTCAATTGTTTTATTAGTGGTGCTGCGATTTTTGCGAAGTCTCTAATGAAACGTCTATAATAACCTGCAAGTGCTGTGAATTGTTTTATGCTTTTTTTATCAGTTGGAGGTGTGAATTCTGTTATGGATTTTACTATTGTGTTGTTGGGTTTTACGCCTTCTTCCGTAATTGTGTGTCCTAAATATGTGACTTCTGTTCGCAAAAATTGATATTTATCAGTTTGCAAGGTTAGACCTGCTTCGGATAGGCGTTTCGCTAATCGCCGAAATTTTGTCGCATGTTCCTCGAGAGTGTTAGCGTTAATAACAATGTCGTCCAGGTATACGAATAGGTTATTACCCTGAAGTCCTGGTAATACGACGTCCATCAATGTTTGAAATGTTGCGGGCGCATTTTTCAACCCAAATGGCATACGGTTGAACTCAAAATGTCCGTTTGCCGTTGAAAATGCGGTTTTTTGTTTGTGGTCGGGATCCATTTCGATTTGATGGAAGCTGAACGCTAAGTCAAAAATGGAGAAGTATCGCGCTTTGCCCAATTGGTCCAGAATATCTACGATACTGGGTAATGGATAAGCATCGGATATTGTTTCCGCGTTTAATTTGCGAAAATCGATAACCATTCGCCATCTCTTTTTGCCCTGTGAGCCTGCCTTTTTGAGTACGACCCAAACTGGTGAGTTATAGGGTGGATGATGTTTTTCTCCAATAAATTATTAACTTGCGTTTGGATCTCTTTTTTGTGTGCAGGTGGAAATCGGTATTGTTTTGTGTTAATAGGTTTGTTGTCTGTCGTGGGAATTTTAGGTTGTGTTATTGTTGTGTGACCAAGTTCGTCGTTTGGTAGGAAAAAGAGTTTTGGATATTCAGAGACTAATTGTAAAATGTGTTTTTTTCTTCGTTATTCAGATGATCTAAATGAAGCAATGATTTGAAACTTTGTAGTCGTTCTTCATTATTTTCGGATACGTTTGCTGTGTAAATTGTTGCGTTATTGTTTTTAGGATTGTTACAAATGTCGGTTTCGAATTTAAATGGTGTGTTTGAAATTATTTCAATTGGTTGCAATTCTATTGTAGGAATTTCCAATTCTATTGATTTTGGTTGACGGTTGACTACTTGTAGGTAGGCAATTCCGTTGTTATTTTTAACTAATGCGCCACCGTAACGAATACCTTCTTTGGTTTTGTATGGTGGGATATAGCCCTCTGAAATTTCATTGTTTTTGATTCTTATGTGCATTATTGTTTTTTATTTTGGTGGGATTGCGATATATTCACGTTCGGAAAATGGTATAACATGACCATGAAAGGTTATGCATCTTTGTGTATATAATATATCGGTTGGGATCTGTTTCAAGAATGCGTCGCCGAGTATCGCGTTTTCCTGGATTGGAAATGCGTCGGTGACAACATGAAATTCTGCTTTTACTGATTTTATTTGGATTGAGCATTTTCCTCGAGTGTATGTTTTGCCGTCAGTTATACCTGTCATTTCGTAAAATTCTCGTGTGTCGATTTTTGTTGTGTGATTGAGTGCGCTTCGTTTGATTAAGTTTATTTGTGAACCTGTGTCGATTAATAATTTTGTTTCTCTGTGCGTAAAATCAGGTGAGTTTAATGCTATTGAGGGAGATTTGTGATTCTTCGAAATTCCCAATTTCAGCGTTGCTTCTTTGAATTTAATTTCGATTTCTTTTAATTGATCGCGGTTAAAGGTCTTTAGTGCTCTGATGATGAGTCTCGTGTCGCACTTTTCCGCGAGACGTTGTCTTAGTTTTTTTGGTCTACTTTTTCGAAAAGTGTATCAATGTGTTCTGTGCTGTTCGTTCTTGATTTTGTCGGGGTATTTCTACTCGGTGAATTATTTTGAGAATTTCGTTGCTCGGCATTTGAGTCCGTATTAGGTCGTTCTTGATATTCGTTTTGGTGTTGGTCAAATGAGTTATTTCTGTATCGATTTTGGGAATTGTCTCTGTGTTTATCTCGGGAGTAGTTTTTGTGTCTGTCGTTCGAATTACTTCTGTTTGAATAATTGGTATGTCTGTCGTTCGAGTAATCGCTGTATCTGTCGTTCGAGTAATCTCTGTATCTGTCGTTTGAATAATTTCTGGATCTGCCGTTTGAGTATCTGTCGTTTGAACGATTTCTGTATCTGTCGTTAGAGTTATTTCTGTACCTATCGTTTGAATATCTGTCGTTTGAACGATTTCTGTATCTATCGTTTGAGTATCTATCGTTGGAATAGTTTCTGTATCTGTCGTTTGAGTTATCTCTGTACCTGTCGTCTGGATAATTTCGGTATTCGTCGTTTGAATATCTGTCATTTGAACAATTTCTATATCTGTCGTTTGAGTATCTGTCATTTGAATAGTTTCTGTATCTGTCCATTAATTGGTTTCTCGATTGATTTCTATATTTGTCGTTTGAGTAATTTCTGTATTGGCCTCTAGAATTTCTGGTTTTGGTTTGAGTGTATCTGTCTCGCGAATCATTTCGGTATCGGTCAGATGTTTCTTGTGAGCGCCAAGAATTTTTACCTTCGCGCATGTTTTTTATTGTGAAGCAGTCTTTTCTGTCGTGTGTATGTGATTGATGAAGTTCGCAAAAATTTTCTGGGTTTTTGTGTTCTGTGAAATGTACTTTTGCGGTGTTTCTGATGTCGAGTGTTCCGCACATTCGCTTTTGTTTCTCGATTTCGTATTCTATTGTTTGAGCTCCATCTATGATATTATCAATTGTTTCTGCGTTATGTAGAATCAAATGAGAATCTATTGCCGGTATTAGTCCTCTAAGGTAAGCTCTTTTTGCCCTAGCTGTTACTTCCTCGATTCGTGTGTCTAGAAATGTTCTCTGTGCGGCTGCGTTGTATACATCCGATAATTTATGTATTATATTATTAAGAATGTCGCGCGTTCTCGCTATGTATTCAATAACGGTTTCACTGTAATTTTGTGGGGATGATTCTATTTCATTTTCTAAGTCTGCCAAATCTTTTTTTTTACTAAATGTTTTCTTTAATATTTTTAGGAGTGATTCTAGAGAATTTGGGGGGTTTGCATCGATGACTGAACGTGCGATGCCGTTTAGTTTGAGTGGGATCATTTTTAATAATTTAGATCGTTCGCCATCTGAAAGGCATTGATTGACTCGTTTAATTGTTTTTGCGTACTCTTCTATTTTTATATTTTCCCATCGTATACGGGGACAACTTTAAAAGCGTCTCTAAATGTAAATGTGTTGTTATTTTCGGCCATTGTAATAATTTGGTGTTCAATGTTTGGGTAAAAATGTGGGGGTACTGAATTTCGCCTATTTGTTCTACGGGGTGGTTTGGTCGGTGGATTGGAGATTACGGCGCGATTAAATGACATGAAGGCATGTTTATTAACTTTGAACTGTGGCTATTGAATGTACATTTTTCTCCATTGGTGGTTAAATGTAAAAAAAAAAATTTCTGTCGAAAAGTTTTCGAGAGGGGGAGACAACAACAAAAAGAATGTTTACGTTCCGTGTGTAGTTATTAATGTTTGTGTGTGAATTGCTTCCACCATGAACGAATATGCGATTTTTAGAGCTAGCATGCAAAAGATTTTTGAGTGAAGTGTACTTACAATGCCAGAAGAACGATGGTGAGCGTAAGCATCAGCTGATTTTTATGCGCAGGGACGGTGACTCACGCGTAGCGACTGAGATGTTGGTGGTCGTTGTGTGCGTGCGTCTTCGTTGTTCCGTCTGTGTGTTGGCGTAGTGGGTTTGGTGTGGCTGAGGTCGTGTCGCGTGTGGGTCGTTCGTTGTTCCTCGCTCGTTGCTTCGTTGTGTGTGTTATCGGTGATCGTTGCGTATGTGTTCTTTCTTCTTTCTTTGCTGCTTCGTTTCCGTGTACGTTGTGTAGAGTATAATATATAGTGTGGTCTGTGTTTGATGTGACTTGTCTCCAACCTTTCTTTTTCACTTGTGTTAAATTATTATTATTATTTTTTTTTTTTATGTCTTCGCTGTGTCGTTTGTGTAATTTATTGTTGTTATTAAAAAAAATTTTTTTTGATGATTCGCGTTGGTCGAATCCAACTTCTGACACCATATAACGGATGGTGAGCGGTAAAGATATAAATAATTGTACGCGTGTTTGCAGTGTAAAAGATTGGTAATTTATTAAATGGAGGAAATGTCTAGTTGGTTAGGAAGTCGGAGGAGAACTTATTTAGATACTGAAAGAGACTGGGAGAAAGGGTTTGAAAGAAAGAGTTTAGGAGTGGAGGGGATGTCGCGTGCGGGTGATAAGGGACCGTGGGATTGTGGAGGCAGCGGAATTGGGAGTTAGCGAGAAAAGAGATTAGGAGTAGGTGAGAGTGGTGGGAATAGAATGTGGGACCGTTACACACTATTTAAAAAAAGCGCCAAGCTATCTACCTCAAGGTGGTGCGTAAACGATAGTAGCGTAAAGCCGGGACAGATACCGCAGTGGGATAGACGCCTCATTTTCAAAAAAACTACTTTCCCAAATTCGCGTGCAATCATCTCCGCAGCGAATGCGACGAATAGTTCGAAGTTTCAGAGGTAAGTTTTTGCCGTTATATAATTTTATAAGTAGTCAGAAATTCTCGTAAAATTTTATTGGGTCAGTACACTGGTTCATTAAGCGCACACGTAGGTGTAAATAATACTTTTACGTTTTTAGTTTATTTAAGAATTAAAAGGGCATCTATACGTATGAAAAAGGATAGTTGCCCCGAAATTTATATGTCTGTAAATTTCACAGTATTTTTTAAATATTTTGTTATCAATTCCTAACGATAGGTTTTGATATTTTTGGTGAATCTTATACCCCGATAGTGCTAGCGTGTTTTATTAAATTATTAGTTTTTGGAAATATTATGTTGTATTGGTATATTTTATGTGTATTTTAAAAAATGTCTATTGCGTGTAATGTAGTACTAGTTATAAATGTTTAGTAGGTGAATCATGCCACGAAAATATAAAAGGACGGAGAGAGTGTAAGGCCGAGTATGTATGTGATTGGACTACAGGCAAATTGCAGTCAGCTTTCGATGAAATGAATAAAAAAGATAACAGGATTAACGACATATCCCGACTATTTGGAATTCCACTAACAACGAACATCACTTAGGTGTCCCCCTCCGATTTTGTTGAAACTTGGGTATGAAGTAGATTATCGAAAACTAAGCGACACGTATTTTTTTATCGGCGGAAAATCGGTTTTAGGGGGTGAAACACACGATCGAAAATGATTTTCTTTCCATTTTTCGGCGATAACTTTTTAACGGTACGAGATATTTAAAAAATTCAAATTGTAATAACCCTTATTTTGTTACGTACTATACATTGGAGATGCGAGCCATACAAACAACAATAAATTTCATATTGTTTTTTGCAAAATTCGAAATTTTTCATACGTATGAGAGTTACTCCTCCGAGAATTTTTAATCGATTGAGATGTAAATTTGCATACACGTGAAGGATGGGAAATTAACGAATATATGTTTTTTGTTTTTTCGATATCTCGCAATTAAGGGGTTGTAACTACCTATCGATTTTTGAGGCAAGAGCATCGTATACTCAGCTACCATTATGGAATTCCGGGGTAAATTCATCTTTGTGTGCATGTTTGTAAATACCCCCGCCCTCGCCACCTTTCCAACAAAAAATTAAGGGGCGAACCACGCTTGTGTTTATTTTTCCCCCACCCTCTATGAGAAAGAGGTGGATTTCACCCCCTAAAACCGTTTTTCCGCCGATAAAAAAGATACGTATCGCTTAGTTTTCGATACTTTACCACAGAACAAAGTTTCAACGAAACCGGAGGGGGCACTTAAGTGATGTTCCTTGGAAGAACATTACGAAGGCGTTATGCTTCTAAAAACATAACGCAGTTAATAATGGGTAGGTATTTAATATCGTGTTATAAATGATATTCAATTGATTGTTATGTATAGTAGGACCTCGATTATCCGAACCTCGATCATCGGAACCCTCAATTATCCCAACGATGGCTTAGTTTATCCGAACACTCAAAGTGGCTACATGAAACATGGACACTTTTCCGGAACTATTGCTCATGATGTGGCAAACTGAAAGCACTTTTCAGCTTGACTTGAATTTAACTTGAATAAGAAATATCAACATTGTTATATTACGTTAATTTTCTGAAAATTATGCCTTAATGTTAAAATACTTTTCAGTGTGCACGTTGAAACATAAATATTAATATTGTTGTTAAACAAATGCTCAAGTTTAATTATTGTTATGCGTGTCATATTAGAATGACTCGTATCTTCTAAAGATTACTAATAAAATATTTTGAAACTATGTATTTTATTTATTTTATTCGTTAGGACATCTCTCCTACTCTGTAGGCATCTATCCTTTTTAGCATTTTCATGGTGGTGCATCTACCCTTACAAGTAGGCATCTATCCCAAAATAAATTGTTCCACAAAAAGTTATTTTTAGGTCAACAAAAATCAATCATATTGCTATATAAAAGATTAAACTAGTTGTAATCATAGAAATTATTCATGGTAAATTAATATTTAAAAAATGAAGAGCCCTTTTCAAAAAGTGCGGTATCTATTCCGGTTTTACCCTATTTCCTTACCACGAAATAATGTCATAGCATCTAATAATAAGTTTTTCGTCACGAAGCTATAAATCTCGATTCAAATTTTCATTATGAGAGATATGTAGCGATAATCAACTTGCAGCTTTCATGATAAGGTCGCATCTTTATTGGTGGTAGATTTTTTAGAACGAATACGCGAATCGATGGAGAAGTCGTACATCGTATTCATAAGATTTTAGAGAATTACGATAACGTGAAGTATACTTAGCCGCTACAAACATATTTTTCCACCACACTTTATGCATTTTCGGTACAGAAGAGTAGTTAATCGTTAAAATTTTTGTTAATTCCTTATTTCATTCTTTATGGTTTTATTACAAAGAATTTAATAGGGATATTAAAAGCGAGGTTTTTATTTTGGTTTGCGCACTTTGCAGTGTCAATTAAAAAATGTCACATTCCGCAAATAATGTTGAACTGTTATAAATATGATACATTGATATTGCTTGTTAATATTACAAAAGAAAACACAAAATAAAAAAAATTTTAAAGTCGTGTTAATGTCTTTAATTACATTCCTCGTAATAAGATTGGGTTGTAGATAATTATTTGGCCGTGAACTTGCGTCCAGCGTGATTCTTCTTTTAATACACCAATGGTGCGACAGATTTTTAGTAATTTATTTATGGTAGTTTCCAGCAAGGATCAGATCAAACACGACAAGTCTTTGCATGTTTTATTATTTCTTTTACGATTAAATATTGTTCATATAGGAGATACTAAACATCCCATTGTATCATTGTCTCTATATCAATATTTTCTACATTACATTATCTTATTACGGCTCCAGATATATTTGCTGTGTTAATTAATTGTTAATTGCAATTATTGTATTAAGTAGTGGATAGCTAAATCAAAAAGTATAAAATATCTACAAAATGGATGGCGAATTTCGTTGTCCTTTCTCCGCAATTTTTAAGTTTAAATATCCTGTATTACTTCGCGAGATTGGTGGCCAAAGAAACAAAAGCCTTGGCGCGGTACGGCGCGGGGAGACGCGGGCGGCGATATAGCGGCGAGCGCGGGCAGTCAATGATTAATACATTGCTATGTCTCTATGCCTAGTGCGGGGAGCGGGCGGCTCCAGCCAATGCCCGAGAAAAAAAATGACTGCGGAAAAATACAAGCGATCTTATTGATTGCTTTGAATTTTGCAAATCCAAATGTAACGCCCTAATCTATGCTATATCTACGGCTAGGGTGGGGGTCGAGATGGGCAGCTTCAACGCTTATTGGCACGCTGGGCAAAATTCAGAGCAACCAATGACCGCGAACAAAAAATGACTGCGTACTAATACAATCAATAAAATTGACTGCTCTGAATTTTGCAAACACAAAGGTAACGCCCTAATCTATGCTATATCTACGGCTAGGGTGGGAGTGGGTGGCTTCAACGCTTCTGGGCGCGCTCTGATTGGTCCGATTTAAAAAATTAATATCTCGTAAATTATTAACAATATCCCTTGAGGCGATCGTTCGATCACACAATGTGAATATCGACGACAGTGGGGGAAAGGAGAGTGGGGACATGTCCGAGAGACCACGGAGACCAGTTCTAAAATTCGCACCGAATAGGAGACACTCGCTCCTAAGTCGCCAAATGAGTAACATCATCACACTAGCAACCAGACCGTGCGAAGAAAGAAAAAAGAACATCCGTCGAGAACGTGACTGTGATCGTAGACTATTGCCTGGCCAGCAATTGTCCACTCTATTTCCAACGTCACCAATTTCCATTTCTCGTACTGGACCATTCTTCATCCATCGTACCGGACAATTTCCATTTCTCGTACTGGACCATTCTACATCAATCGTACCGGATCATTCCCATCGACTCAGAAGGGACTCCATCAAGTCATCGGGAACGGGACCGCTCCAAAAAGTAACAAACTTACATCTCTGTCGAGGCATCCCTTCTCTCTCTCTTTCTATCCATGGAAATGTATCTCATGGGAAAACAGAGGTACACCACGTGTATGTACGTATGCATGTATGAATGAATCGTGTGAGCATATAATCCAGCCAGTATTTCTCATTCTTAATTCCAATGTCCATGAAACTATATTTCGAAACTGTATATCTAAATCTGAATCATTATAGGTCTCAGAATAATATTTGAAAATAAGCAAAATGTATAAAATACTTGTTACAAATGGCGCCCAACTAGAGGCTCGAATTTAACGGCCGAATCAAAATTTCAACGTTTTCATGATTAATCTAGTAATATCATTTTCATGTCGAGCGAGAAATCACGTGTAACAAGATCGAGCGTTGCTAAGACGAATACACAGGTGTTACCCAAAACGCCGAAGGTCAAGAGCTCGGTCCAAACGAAAATAAATGCTCGCAAAAACATAGCTTTCAACGCGCCAAATTGCGAGGCAGAAACATTGAAAGGTAGTCGCGACATACATAATAATAAGAGTAGTAATTCAAGTGTTGATATTGACAGGTCCGAAAGTAATACAAAAGTCAACATGACTGAAGAGGAAATAAGAGCCGAATGGCAGCGTTTGAGAGAGGCTCAACGACATTTTGACGAGGAACGCGCAACTTTTGAACAGCGTCGTGCACACGCGGCGGCTGAGAGGATAAACGCAGAAAATCAAAATCAAAATAATGGGAACTCGGATGAGAATCAGGGGGATACATCTAATAATGATCGATTGGTGAACGGATTGGTGAGGCATTTACAATATTTACACATCGACGTAAAACCGCCAAAATTTAGCGAAGAAAATAACCCGATTGAATTTTTGGAACACATGGAGAAATATTTAAAATGCAAAAATGTACCGCAGCAGCACCAAATGGTTGTAATAGAGAGTATGTTAGAAGGTCGTATCAAAATATGGTATGAGATTGCGAAAGATAATATTTATGATTTCGAATCGTTTAAGACGGCATTTAAAGAGGAATTTTACTCTGTCCCAATTCGAGTGCGATTCAAAAGTCAATGGTTATCACGTAAATACAGAGCACAAGACGGTAGCTTTCAAGCATATTATTACAAACAAGTTAAGGAAACAAAATATTTAGAGCCAAAGCTATCCGACTATGAAATTAATTATACGATCGTACAACAAATGCCCTTTCGAATACGATCAGCATTAGCAACAGTAGATTATAGCAAAAACACGTTCGTAGCTCAGGCACTCACACAACTTGACGGAACGCGAAATGATTTCGATTCGGAAAAGACAAAAGAATCTTCTGTTCATAATAAACACGCATTTGATCACAACAACAGAACAGGTAGAATAAATACTGTAGCTATCCGTCACGGTCGAAACAACAAACAGAAGCCAGTCAAATCCGAACCATATAAGGCGGCTACCCACACGAATGGCCAAATTTCTAACCATCACAACAGTTTAGGAGGGTTTTCGAAATACGTGCCGATGAGTTATCCGAACATGGCCGTGCCATTTTATTATCCGCCGTATAATATGGGAGTGCCCCTACCGGACACGCGATTTCCACCTCCCACAACAACTGAAAATAAAATTCAATCAAGTCAACAAAATCATTTAAACCAGTAAGAGGTACGACAAAAGATGGTCCTGTGTCGTGCCAACAATTTTATGATTTTATCGAGGACCTAACCGAAGATGCACTGGGCAACGTACGAAATGAAAATTTACCAAGCAAGCGCATGCTCAAATCACCCCGAATCACAATTATAACCGCCTCAATACAAGTAGATGCTCTGGTAGATACCGGGAGTCAGATCACGTGCATTTCGGAATCACTTTATCGCAATCTCTTGACAAAAATTGACGTCAATGAACTTCCAGTGACTAACATGCAAGTGATCCCCGCAATTAGTACAAAATCTATAACGATAAAGCGACAAATACTAATTGAATTCGCAATCGGCAATGAAAAATTCTCGTTTATATTTTTGGTCATTCCATTACTAACGTCCGAAATGATTCTGGGCAACGATTGGCTCGAATCGACCAACGCAATTATAAATTACGATAGAAATACGATAGAGATTAATGGCAAAAGGCTGAATAAGGAGTTCGTGTCGTTCGATCGGAGGCCCGCGGAGAGGCTCGAGTCAAAAACCGAGAGTGGCATCACCCATATCAGCACATTTCCTTTCGCTGAAGATTTAACAATTATCAATACCTTTGGCTGTCAGCAGATTGGCCAATCAACGGCAATTACCGCTGATTATGATGATACAGAATCGCGAAAAATTTGTTTTAACAAAAGTGATATGTTAATAGAAACCATTCAATCTATAGAAATAAATCAATACACTAACGTTAACGCGACTAGAAAAGAGTGTGTTAACAATAAAATAGTAAATCATGCTAAGATAAGTAAATGTACTGACGTTAACGCGACTAGAAAAGAGTGTGTTAACGATAAAATAATACAAATTTATCGTCAAAGGAAAGGTCAGATGTGCCATGCAATCGACGTAGTCGACGAAAATAAATGTATGATTAACGGTGTGATAAACAGTTCAGTCGGTGGTCCTGCACATAAAGGTGAGGACGAAATCAAATGGACAATGAGTAATCATAACTTGTGTGTGAATAATATGGATAAAAAGAATCAAACTGGATGCATTGTGGATGATGACCGTTCTCGGGGGGACGCTGCCTTTTCTGAGGATCTTCGAGCGATCGCGCTTAGGCTAACGGCATTGACTCCCGACCAGTCAAACCAATTACTTAATCTGATAAAACGATTCAGGCCTTTGTTTTCGAATAGGCCGGGATGCACAAGAATATACGAACACCGTATCGAATTGATAAAAAATAAACCTTTTGTACGACGATCGTACCCGGTTCCGATAGCTCTGCGAGATGCGGTCGATAAAGAAATTAAAGAGATGATAGAAACAGGCGTGATAGAGCGATCAAATAGCGAATTTTGTAATCCTCTTAGAATTGTTAAGAAACGGGATGGTCGCGTTAGGCTGTGTTTGGACGCCCGCTTTTTAAACGATATCATTCGCGGAGATAATGAAACGCCACCGGTGATAACTGAATTGATGCAGAAATTTGATGGGGTCGGTATATTATCGACACTCGACCTGACCCATGGGTATTGGCAAGTCCCATTAGAACAATCATCTCGACAATATACGGCATTCGTACATAATGGTACTGTGTATCAATTCTGTAGAATACCGTTCGGGATAAAAACAGCCGGTAGTGGTTTTATTAGAGCCCTTAATTTAGCACTTGGTGAAAAACACTCAGAGTTTCTCACATATTACATTGATGATCTTCTTGTAGCATCTGCGAATTTTGATGCACATATATCTCATTTGGACGAATTGTTTCGTGTATTATTATTGAATAACTTTACTCTCAAACTCAGCAAAGCCATCTTTTGTAGTTCCAGGGTTCCGTTTCTGGGATTTATCCTCTCCCCAGAAGGGATAACCCCCGACCCGGAAAAATTGGGTGTTATCCAAGATTTCGATTCACCTGCTAATAAGTTGCAACTTCAAAAATTCCTAGGAGTTTGTAATTATTACAGGCAATTTCTGATAGGATACACGCGATATTTAGAACCGTTTCGGGAGTTGCTAAAAAAGGATGTGGCATGGAAATGGACAAAACAGCATGAAGAGGCATTTGTAGAGCTCAAAAGAAAATTTGTTACGGTTATACAGTTGAATCATATTTTACCGAATGAAATCTTTAAGGTGCAAACAGACGCATCGGATAAAGGTGTGAGCGGTATATTGTACCAAATAGATCATCAGGGAGATCATCGGGTAATCTCGCTGGTCAGCCGATGTCTAAATGCAGCGGAGATAAATTATACCACCACTGAGAAAGAGTTATTGGCTATTATATATGCCGTAACAAAGTTTCGCATATACCTTATAGGCCGAAGGTTTGAAATCATCACTGATCATAAATGTTTGACATTTCTCAACAAAACTTTGTATCAAACAGCTAGACTGTGCCGATGGAGTCTTTTGTTGCAGGAGTACGAATTCGTAGTCACACATTGCCATGGTCGTGATAATTATGTAGCCGATTTTTTCAGTCGTAATCCGGATCGTAGCTTTCACAGGGAGGAATCTGATCAGATTATTATCGCGGGATTGAATCAATACACCCCATTGTCTCAGGAATCCATGGTCACTGAGGTAGATGCGTTGTATTTAATGTGTGCTTTGGAAATGGATCCAAGTCTGCGAGTAAGTTTGGAAGATTTGGCGAACGTACAAGCTAGCGACGAGGACTTACAATCAAATATTAGGAAGCTTTGCAAGTCAGATCCTGAGAATATAAAACAGCATAATGGAATATGGTTTCAAAGGAAGCAGATGACTTCCCAGTGGTGTATCGCTGTGCCACGTCGGTTGCAGCAACTGCTCATTCAAACAACTCATGAGAGACTCGCACATGTCGGAATATACAAGATGATAAAGTATCTACAACAGTTTTATTAATGGAAGGGTCTTAGTCGCGATGTCAAACGATTCGTTTTCACCTGTGACTTATGTCAGAGGGTGAAACACCTCTCTTATAGTATGGAAGGTGAATTTGACATGGTTAATTCAAAGAAACCGGGAGAGCTTGTCGCAGTCGATTTTTATGGGCCCTTGCCAAAATCAATAGGAGGAGTGCAGTATATTTTTGTAGTGCTTGACACTTTTTCTAAATTAGTAAAATTATATCCAGTGAAAAGGGCGACGGCTGAAATTGTTGTGAAGAGAATATTGTCAGACTATGTTGTCCGAATTGGGAAGCCGGAGAGAATTTTATCAGATCACGGTACCCAATTCACGTCAAGGTCATGGAAAACGAATTTACAAAGAGCAGGTATTCGCGTGGGATACTCATCAATTCGGCATCCCCAGTCTAATCCATCCGAACGTGTCATGCGCGAATTAGGTAGATTATTTAGGACCCTTTGTGCTGATCAACATACGAAATGGGCTAAATACATCTCACATATAGAGAATATTTTAAATGTTACTACCCATCACAGCACTGGGTATACTCCTTATGAATTATTTTATGGAAAGAAACCGGATGATGAAATTTCTAAACTTATATCATTCCCTGATGCGCTTGAAGAGACCGTTCCTAATCGAATTGTACTGGCTAATGAGCGGCTGCTCAAGCGATTCGAATATCGACGAAACCAGCAAAAATCTGTTAGCCGTGTAACTCTGAAGGTTGGAGATCTCGTACTCGTAAAGGTACCGCATCTCTCGAGTGCTATTGACAAAGTAACGCACAAATTTTTTCATGTATACGAAGGGCCGTATGAAATAACAAACACGTTTGGTGCTAATGCGTTTGCATTGTCGGATATAAGTGACGGTAAGAAAGATAAAGGGACTTACAATCGAGCAAGTCTCAGACCGTACCTCCGGCCCGTTCCACATTCGATCAGTCCTGAAGTTCCGTGATTCTCAGACGAACTCAAACGCTGTCATTACAATGAAAGCCTTACCCGACGGAAGAGTGTAGGAGTGAATGAATGTTGACGAATGTAATAAGGATTTACACATACAATTTTGACGAATGTAATAAGGATTTACACATACAATTTTGACGAATGTAATAAGGATTTACACATACAATTTTGACGAATGTAATAATGATGACGAATGTGAAGGCTTTCACTGCTGTAATACTTATATTTTACCTTTAAAAACCGATATTTGTACCTTGTAATATTAATTTGGAATAATAGCAAAGCGCTCCGTATCTACCGTTGTGAATGTATGTATGTTTGTATGGCATCTGTGTAACGTTTTTTAAGTTACAAAAACACAAGTCCCATACAAAAGGGGGATAATGAGGCGATCGTTCGATCACACAATGTGAATATCGACGACAGTGGGGGAAAGGAGAGTGGGGACATGTCCGAGAGACCACGGAGACCAGTTCTAAAATTCGCACCGAATAGGAGACACTCGCTCCTAAGTCGCCAAATGAGTAACATCATCACACTAGCAACCAGACCGTGCGAAGAAAGAAAAAAGAACATCCGTCGAGAACGTGACTGTGATCGTAGACTATTGCCTGGCCAGCAATTGTCCACTCTATTTCCAACGTCACCAATTTCCATTTCTCGTACTGGACCATTCTTCATCCATCGTACCGGACAATTTCCATTTCTCGTACTGGACCATTCTACATCAATCGTACCGGATCATTCCCATCGACTCAGAAGGGACTCCATCAAGTCATCGGGAACGGGACCGCTCCAAAAAGTAACAAACTTACATCTCTGTCGAGGCATCCCTTCTCTCTCTCTTTCTATCCATGGAAATGTATCTCATGGGAAAACAGAGGTACACCACGTGTATGTACGTATGCATGTATGAATGAATCGTGTGAGCATATAATCCAGCCAGTATTTCTCATTCTTAATTCCAATGTCCATGAAACTATATTTCGAAACTGTATATCTAAATCTGAATCATTATAGGTCTCAGAATAATATTTGAAAATAAGCAAAATGTATAAAATACTTGTTACACCCTAATGTTTATTTGCAACTTTTGTTCGTACTGTGCCCATCTACCTTGAAATCCCGGATGGCACCCCTTACGCAATTCACCCTGTATATATGATTTCTGATCTGAATATATTCAGATATACATATATATACAGAAATATGTATGTATCTATACATGCATATACTATACATATATATCTATTGTAACGTTGTACAATATCTCCCCTGCACCCGGCTCGTCCCAAAGACAGCCGTCCCCACGGGCAGGCCCAAAACAAAGCAAGTAAAAAGTATTATTTTATTTTCCCCTCCTTTTCCCTAAATTATTGTAAGGCCTGTGCAATACTTCGAGAAGAGGACCGACCCACCAGGCCCGAAGAAATCGCCATCGCAATGTCAAGCCCGTCCACATCGTCATACTCGCACACACCACACTCAATCATCCGTCACAATGAAGAGATACACCCGTCCGTCCCCGCCACGAAGCCATCCATCGGCTGACCGGCGATAAGGAAGAAGTAAAGATGGCAGCAGCGCAAGGGAATCCCCAAAAATTCCCATTACCCGCAATTACACCTCCCAATAAGCAAATGATCTAAATTACCGACCGACCTACTTACCTGCCCGGCCCGATAGATCCCGCCGCGATGATCAAAGATCGATCATACGCTTGACCCTTCCCCTGCCAATGATCGACCCCGAGGACCAGCAAAGGACGAGAGATCGTCACTTTACGACGAGCCATCGAATAGGCAGCATTAGCGGAAGAATTAGAGAAAGATAATTAGCGAGAGAATAGAGTACTGAGGAAAGCGGAAGAAAATATAGAGACGAGGAAAGAGTTGTGCGAGAGTGCGAGTGGAGTGCACGTGCGAGGAGAGAGTGTGCGAGGATAAGGAGAGAAGACACAACGAGGAAGGACCTTGCAACGAACGTAAGTGTTTGCACAGATCAACCTTATCGGCATATTTCTTCCAAAATCTTTCTCTATCCCCTTTTTCAACAGATTTGTATAGAGCATCCCCCCCCCCCCTTTCTTATTGCGTGCGTCCACCCTTGCATTTGGCCAGAGTTTGTTTGATTTAAAATGTCGTGTGGGACGGCTGTACAAATTAGAGAAATTAAAGTAGCGAATATCATAAGTGCGAGTAACGGTCATCTCCCGCCTGACCCCCCTCGCGTCCTTACATCGTACAATAGAAGATCGAGAACACACGATCGCGCGAGTCGCGCGATCAAGCACCTCACGACCGACCTTCCTCGGCACAGCCGACTCCCAAACCAAAACATCTTCCCATTTCCCCGCCTGCCCCTCTCCCTGCGACAGAAGGCGTACTCTTAAATATAAGACACAAGATATCGAATACGTACAAAATTTATAGCCAGTGGTAATAATTAAGAGGCCGTTGAGTCGGCGAACCTCACCCTGAGAACCCTCCCGCTTGACCTTTCCCTTACCTTCACGCTAGCCCTTCCCCTCAGCCCAGTATTGAGTTTTCTTTCTTTTTGTTATTATTTTTGTTAATTTTTTTTATTGTAAAAATTAACTGGCGCCCAAACTTTGGAGATATTTTGTTACCTTGTTCATTGCCCCGGAGATAGTCCGCCGTTAATCATATTGTAAAAATAAACGTTATTATTTGAGTTATTAATTATTTCGTTTCTTCTTCCCCCAAACTCCCCATACCCCCCTCCGAACGGCGTGACACTATACATACATACACTATACATATGAGGCATTTCGCATGAAGTCATCCAGCCTAAAACATAAAAGTTTTGCAATCGTCTTGAAATTTTTATGGTCAATAATCCTATTGATAAAAATTGAAGGTGTCGATCTTTGAGAAAAAGTCATTTTTAACATTAACCTTAAAAAATTGTTATGAATTTATTAATTTTATTAAAAAAAAAATATATTCTTAAAGTACGCAGAAAATGCTTTAAAAATCACTCTTGACCTTTTAAAATCGCTATATTTCTCGGGAAGATAAAAGCCTGGGAATGTTGCCACGACGGCTAACATGGTACAAATTTAAGCCCCTATTGCTAGGCAACTATTTGAGCTAGAGCCTTAAAATTTTTGCTGAAGCTTCACTATCAATAGGACTATTGACCATACACATTTCAAGACGATTACACAACTTTTATGTTTTAGGCTGACGTTTTAGGATGACTTCATGCGAAATGCCTCATATATAGTCTGTATAATGGGATAATTTCTTTCTTTGAAGAATTATATTCTTTTGTGAATATTTTTTATAAGCTGCAATGCTTTCTAATATGTGTAAAAAATGTACGAATGCTGACGAGATTCAGATGTGCGAACGGCAATCGGAAATTTTCGATCCTGTCTCAACTCGGCTTGTTGCATTCGCCAAACATCTCTCTTGCACCGAAAATGCGATATCGGTGACTGACGACTCTGGTCAGCGAGAGTCGCAAATATAAGCGTCAACAAACAAAAATCTATGTGATGCCGAGTTTGACAATAAAATTCGCGACCGAGCATCGAAAATTCTTGATCGAGTTTCGCCTCAAATATTTTGGAGCAGGCGTGTAATGTTCAGGCAATCTACAGAATATTGCGAGTAGGAAACTGACAACCGAGAATCGTGAATTCTCGGTCGATTTTTTACTCGAATATTTTTGTTCGTCGAACGATGCTTGTTCCTAAGGCATCGTCGATGACGTATGGTCAACGTCAGCTGAGAGAGTGCGATCTTGGCGACTGACGGCTCTCGTCAGTGAGCGTCACATATACAAGCGTCAACAAATCTACATAATGCTGCGAGTCTGAAATTCTACAGATTCCTAGAAAAATAGGATCTACATAAATCTACTCATTCTTTACATACTATTCATATTTCAAATTTCACATTTGCCCTATCCTGAGTATATTTTGTGGTAGGGAAACGAATAAAGATAAATTGTACTGCCAAAATTATACGCTCTTTACCGAACCCTCTTTACTACATTTTAGTAAATCTTACAATCTTTACTAAAATTTAGATATAATTTACGTAATAGTCTGCACGAGACAAACAGTAAATTATATTTTTTGATAACTTTTTGATGTGTAACCTAAGAAGCTCAAAAGAGAAATCTTAAGTTATTCTCAGGTTTATTGTCGCATAAATAGAATTTTATTTGCATAAGTGTCGTGATATATACCTTTTAAAATATTCCTTTCTGGACGAGAATAAGCCCGTTTATCCTTTTTTTCGTCTTCTATTGCTTATTTTGCGTATATCACCACTCACTCACTGTTTATACTATTATTATTTACACTATATATAGACTATATACTGTTTCGAACTAGTAAATTATAAATTACTGTTCGTCTCTAATAATATAATTAGCACGTAATTACAATAGTACGCGTCTTTTTACGGATTGTGAGAGCAGCAAACCCAATATATCGCGCTGCTCAGCTGCCGCGTCAGAAAATGACAGCGTGCTCATGTTTTGTTTTCTTCCGTCTCTCGATCACGCGGTGCGTAAATATACCAACACATATATGCAGATGTGTTGCTGTATACATATAGCACATCGATTCGGTGATATGTAGCGTTGTGGCATGCGCACGGTACGCGACTGCTCGTGTCTTGCTCTCGCCGCACACCGAAAACAGAGACAGGCCCGTGAGCCGATTTCAACGCTTCGTCTACATACACAGGGTGGTCCAACCAATCTGCGCAAAGTCATAATTCTCAAAGTATGGGTGGCACAGAAAAATGGTATATATAAAGTTACATGATTTAGAAGGATGCACCACATAGCGGATACATTTTTTATAGGTCGAGGCATTTTGAAGATTTGAAGGACAACTCTGTTTTTTTATGTGAAGAAAAATTTCAAATAATAAAGTGAAATTACTCGCTAGGTATTACGTTTAGGACTAATAAAGGCCAATACTTTTTTACTCGGAATTCGATTCTCTACCATATTTTGCTATAAAACATATTGTTTTAAAAAAAACGAAGTTGTCCTCCAAAATTTCGAAACGCTTCGACCTAACATATAAAAAAATTGATGCAGTACTTACTCTTTTGTGTATAACATTTTTTTGGGCAACGAATACTTCGGAAATTATAGCGATATACACGATTTGTGAACCACCGTATATATTGTGACGAGGCATTATTGGCCTCGCAGTCGCGTCGAAAAAGGAAATAAAGAGAATATTAGATAGAGAGAAAAGCAGCAGCGTCGCGCCGTCTCGCACCCGTGGTGAAAACAAAATATACAATAGGACGGGCACTGTCGCGAGTATTCGCAAATTCCAGGGAGACGGCCAGCGTCGACGTTGACGAACGAGGGAGAGACGACGAAGAGAGACGACGAAGAGAGACGGCGACCGACGACAGAGCGAGAGGGATGACGGTGCCGATGGTCGATCGTCGATCGTCGGGTGGACCTTCCCCCTTCCCCCCCGAGAGAGCACGACGAAGCCGGCCGGCGAATGCGAATTACATTTTAGTTAGTTAGTAATTGGATCTCGATGCGAGAAGTCAGAGTTTGGAGATCGAGGAGAGATAGGGAATTGTTAGATGCGAATGAGAGTTAGTTTGTTGGACCCGGTGCGAATAGTGAATTGTTGAGTGAGAGAGTGAGAAGCAGGACGAGAGAGAAAGACCCATAAAGAGGTTGGGAAGTGCGGAAGTGAGAGAAGAGAGTAGTGGACAGTAGAGAGTGTGGCGAGAGGAGGAGGACAAAGTGAACGAGCGTGAGCGAGAGAACGATCGAGATCGAGGACGACGGGACGAGAACGAGAGCGAGCGAGAAGGGACGAGGAAAAGCGAGAGAGAGAGCGAGACGAGAAGACGGAACACTGTGCGACAGCGAGCGAAGAACTGAACAAGGTAGGCGCACGTGGTGCATTGCTCTCTTCTATTACGCGAGGCAGTAGAGTGCGTCTCACTCCTGCGCCCCCCCCCCCCCCCCCCGGCCACTCAAATCGGCGCGATCAATCGGTGTAAGAATGCGAGAGCGTGTGTGAATCGCGAACGAATTATTGTATGGCGGGAATTGGGTAATTTAGAGTTAAATAAATAGACTTGTTAACTTAGTAGACCGTACCGATGCTCACACGGAGTTTGTTATTTATTTAGAATGGTATGGATGATCCTATGCCCTTCGAATCCCACTATTTCCATCAGCTAGTCAAGTAGTGAGTGAGAATAAATATTAGAAAAGGACGATACCCTTGGTGCTGAGGGGGAGGTACAAGCACCTGGCGCCTAACGAGCGAGAACTATGATAGGGAAGGGAAAGTAATAAAATTTTGGGCGTCATTATAGATTTTGGACGGGTAGCTCTTCGCGGTGTTTGAGGGAAATTTTTACTGCAGAAGAGCTCGTCACAATATATATGGGGCATTGTACGGCAAACCGGAAACCATTCCGTTTTTACATCTCCGATTTTTAAAAAAATTTTTTATATTGTAGTATTTATTGAAAGATGCCTTCATGATTTTGTTTGATTTTTTTTTGGCTACCCGTTTTCAAGATATCAATTTTTCAAAAATGACGTTATTTCACGTCCATAACTTTGCGAAAATTTTGCTAAATTGGACGAATGTTTTGAAATTTTTCTTTTTAAACGCACGTTTGATAAAAAAATATCAAACAAAATTTTCAAATCGTATTTCTATAAGATTTTCATGTAAATTGTTGATTTACAAAAAACACGTACTGATCGAGTTTCTTGAAATTTTGTTGTAAAAAACTGTCATTCATTCCACAACGCAGGTGGATAATGGCACAAAGAAGGAATCCATTTTTTCCATTTTTAAAATTCGATATTTTAGTTATCCGTGTTGAAAATAAATTCTTTTTTCAGGCTCACGAGCAACCGTCATTGTTATGTATGAAATTAAATAGATATATCTCAAATAAATATATTATAGAAAAAAAATATCTTTTTAAATATAATAAATAAAGTAATTATATTATGCAAACAACAAAACCTAATATAACATAAAAAAGAACATGATAATATTTTTTATTCACATGCAATAAAGCGAGCAATGCAGCGAGATCACTCACTTATTAGAAATTTAAAAAACATTGCGTATCGTTAGTTTCTAACGAGATAAAATATGATGTGGAGTATGTTTTTACAAAATTTGTTGTGATAAAAATAATGTAAATTCATTTGACTCTTTAATCAAGAATTGCATAACTTTAAAAAAAAATGTATGTTGAACTTGCCACGGGTTCCCTGCCCCTCGTAAAGAGGTGCGGGGAGCGGGGGTGAGACCAACCGGGCGCGTCCTCGGGTGGCGGATAGAGGGACGTCCAGAGTGAGTAGCGACCGTCAAACGGACAGGGAAACGGGGCGCCATGGCGACCGCAACCTTGAACGGGGGGGGGGGGGGGGGGGGGGGGGGGGAAGCCTCTGTACAACGGGTGCAATAAGGAAACCGTCCGGCGTAAAACCTGGATAAGGAGACCGAAGGCCCCGTCGCGGACCACTCCCCAAGCCAAGGTGGAAGCTATCGTGCCGAGGGCTGGATGGCACTTGTGTTAAAGAGTCTTGTACGATGCCCTTGGGGTACCAGGCGCCCCCCCCCCCCCCCCCCCCCCCATTGTAATTAGCCTTATCGCTGCAACAGGCTCTGCGGTGATGGACCTATAGTTCCTGTCTACTCGTGGGAATCTTATGGAAAATACACCACTAAAAACAACAAACTGCGTAGTTGCCGGGAACCCGAAAGGGGCACCGGCCACTGCTCTAACGGCCGAGGGCGAAGACAGCTCGGAGCCCATTGCTCTCATTACGGTGGGACCGCGGGAGCTGACTGTTGAAGCCCCAGTCAAACGCGTTGGGGAGGAGGTATCAGCGAACGCCGGGACCACTGACCCATCGCAAGCGGATCACCACAAAACTTGCCGCTGTGGAGCGGCAAAGAGGAGGGCCCGCAAGGCTAGGTTAGCTGCGATGGGACCGTCCTCCTTGCCTGCAACGACGGTCAATGCAAAGGAGGCACCCGTGGGACAGGGCTCTAGCAAGAGGCCCAGACCCTCGGATAGCACGCCTCCCGAAAATTACACGGCTCCCAAAAGGAGCAAACTGTTCCCCAAACCCACTGGCTACGGAGACGCGGTCGCCGGGGATAAAAGGCTGGCCATCGCACCGGCTGATTACCCCGGCACCACCCTCGGGTAGGGGCAGGACCAACTGGTGGCGCGGGCGATCCTCGGGGCGCTGGACTCCATTCCTTTGGAACAGGAGTCCCCGTGCTTTGAGGGTACCCGCAGCGACCAGGGCGTCCTCTGCGTGACATGCACGGACGACCGGGCAAAGGCCTGGTTGCGGTCCACCGTACCGAACCTGGCACCCTGGGAGGGCGCCAAACTCCAAGTACTGGAGAAAGAGTGCCTTCCCAGGTTGATCAGAATGACCGCGGTGTTCCCTGAAGCTGACGAGGACTTGCACATCCTCCTCGCCAGAATGCAGCGGCAAAACCCGGGACTGCGCACTCCCATGTGGAGGGTGTGGGATCGGAAGGTTGTCCGAGGGGCGATACACGCGGTCATTGGGGTAGACGCCAAGTCCCTCGAAACGCTGAAGGAGCGGAATCTCGCCCCTCACTACGGGCTCACCCGGGCCCGTTTCTACGAGGCCCGGCAAAGGACCGAGGGAGTGCGGCGGGAGTGCGCCCCCGAAGCCGCTCGAGAGGAGGCAAAAAGATCGCAGGAGGGATCGATCGACCCTGCAGTAGAGTTGGAGAGAGACCCCGCCGCAGATGCCACCTCCCAACCGGAGAGGATGGAGCAGGGGCCCGCTCATGCGGCGCCGGCGGCTAACACCGCGGTGTCCGCGGAGGCAAGGGACCGCCCCGGGCGTCTGGGCAAGCGGGGGAGAAAGGCCAGAGGAAGGCCATCAAGGGTACAAGGCCTTGCTAGGATGGGCCAGCTGGAGACGCACACAGGAGTCCAAAGGACACTTGAAGGGTCTCTGGCAGGCCCACCCAAATTAGCCCAGGGGACTGCTGAGAAGTCGGCGGACCCTGAGACGCAAATAGGCGAGGGAAATGGCCCGCATTAGTGCGCTTGGCCACTCACCACCCCACCAATCCCACTCCTCAGTCCTTACCCCACCCCACAAACCACCCCACCATCACGCCCCCCAAATCCCACCCCTTCTTCCCCCTCCCTACACAGAAAGGAGAAGGCCCAACGTTGCGGACGCAATGGCCGTAACGGGCACCACAATCTCCCAAATAAATTTGCAACACTACATTGCGGCCTCAGCTATACACAGCCGGGACCTTGCAGTGGGGCAGACAGACATATCCCTAATTCAAGAACCCTGGATCAACCGGGGGCTGGTGAAGGGGATAGATCAAAGGAACGGGACCCTGATATACGATCCCACGGAACCCGGCCCAAGGGCCTGTGTCTTTGTAGCTAAGAGACACAGTGCCCTGAAGCTGAGCAGATTTTTGCAGCAGGGACGTGGCGGTGGCAGCGGTCGGGCTGAGGTTGGGCGGGAGGCGGACGGATCTAGCAATCTGTTCGGCGTACCTGCCCCACGGCCCGACCGAGCACCCACCCCCCGAACTAAAGGCGGTAGTGGAGCACTGCCGCAAGGAAGGGTTAGACCTGGTAGTGGGGTGCGACGCGAATTCGCACCATCTCATCTGGGGAAGCTCGGACACAAACGAGAGAGGCTCAGCCATGCTGGAATACCTCTCGACAACGAATCTGGAGATCATGAACAGGGGATCGAAACCCACCTTTGTCACCGCAAGGAGGCAGGAGGTCATCCATCTCACGTTGGGGTCCCCAAAAGTGGTGCAGGGTCTGAGGGAATGGAGAGTAGAGGATGAGAACACTCTCTCGGACCACCGCCGAATAACATTCAGCCTAGCAGCCGAAGGGGCCACCTATCGCAACCCAAGGGCCACCGACTGGGACCTATATAAAAAGGAACTAGAGGACAGGCTAGGGGAGGCTGAAGGATGGCTGAGGACTGAAGGCAGAATCGAGGGGGGCGTGAGCTCGCTCACCTCCTCCATCATCCAAGCCTATGAAGCAGCATGCCCTCTCAGGACACGTAGACAAGGAAAGAAGGTGGCATGGTGGAGCAAGGAGCTTAGCCGACTACGCTCCAGCTCCCGCCGCCTACTCAACAGAGCTTTGAAAACCAAGGCTGCAACGAACTGGGCTGCGTACAAAGAGGAACAGCGGACCTATAAAAAGTCCATAAAGAAATCGAAATTGGAGGCCTGGGGAAAATTCTGCAAGGAAGTCAAGGCTCTGCCAACAGTGGCCAGACTTCGCAGAGTCTTCGCTAATGGTCCGCAATACAGGCTTGGTGGACTCACTCTTCCCAACGGGGAAGTGGCTGAGAAACACGAAGACATAATGGAACACCTGCTGGAGGTGCACTTCCCAGGCTCAAGACTGGCGGAGCGAGACCCACAAAACGGGGAATCGCTCGCCGGCACCAGACCGGGCGACTGGGGCACCGCCGCGAGGGTGGTCACTCACGACAGGATCCGATGGGCATTGAACTCCTTCGACAAGTTCAAGAGCACATGGGCCGACGGGATCTTTCCGGCCCTCCTTCAGGACGGGGGGAGAGCCTGATCAGGCACCTAAACTACATCTTCAGATCCTGTCTTGCACTAAGATATGTATCAAAAGCTTGGAGAGAGGTCATCATTGTGTTTATCGCGAATCCGGGAAAGACCAGATACGACCCGGCCAAGGCATTTAGACCTATCAGCTTGACGTCGTTCCTGCTTAAGACCATGGAGAGACTCGTTGGCAGATTCATAAGGGACGGGGCGCTGGTGAGAGAGCCAGTGCACCTGTCCCAACACGCGTACCAGGCGGGCAGGTCCGTAGAGACGGCACTCCATGGCCTGATCCGGGAGATTGAAGGCGTGCTTAGCAAAAAGGAGGCTACTCTATGCGTCTTCCTGGGCGTCGAAGGGGCATTCGACAATACAACTTTCGACGCGATCTGTGAAGCAGCGAGGGACTTCCGAGTTGAGGACACGGTCATCAAATGGATGGACTTCATGCTTCGATCGCGAATAGTAACGGCCAGTCTCGGCGGGACGAGTGTCAGGGCGCACGTCGGCAGAGGGTGCCCACAGGGAGGAGTAACCTCACCCCTGATGTGGCTCATGGTGGTCGACGGGCTCCTGAAAAGGCTCGCGGGACGAAAGGTCAAAGTAGTGGGCTTCGCCGATGATGTTTGCATCGCAATCAGCGGCAATCATCCGGGAGCAATGGCAAGCGAGATGCAGAAGGCACTCGACATTGTGGAGGATTGGTGTACATCAAAGTCTTTGAGGGTAAATCCCAACAAGACTGAGATGGTACTATTAACTAGGAAGAGGCGCTTCAAAATGAGGCCCCCTTCGATCTTCGGGGCTGGGCTGGCGTTCTCTCCAGAGGTCCTGGGACCACAAGCTCAGTTGGAAGAGCCACATCTGCGAACAGGCTCGGAGAGGGATTGCGACCTTCTGGGCCTGCAGGAGAATGTTTGGGCAAACGTGGGGGCTGAAACCCAGGATGGTCAAGTGGATTTACTCGGCCATCCTGGTCCCGCAACTAACGTACGCCTCCCTAGTATGGTGGCCCGCGCTTGAGCGGGAACAAAACAGGAGAGCGCTGGACAGAGTACAGGCTGATAGGATTGGGGATGACAGGCGCAATGCGCACTACCCCTACGCTGGCTATAGGAGCTCTGCTTAACATCCCGCCGACGCACATTACGGCAGAGGCGGGAGTAAGAAACGCAGCCAGCCGGCTGCTTATCGGCGGACAGTGGAAGGGCGCAGCTGTTGGGCACGCAGCGATCCTCTCGAGAGCGGGGGACCTGGGAACAGGTAACCCGACTCGGTGGCGACTGATGCCCACGGGAACACCACTTCCAACACAACTATACGGTCCTCTATCCCGACAAACAGACGTGGGTCGAGGATCAGAAGAGCATACTGTCACCTGAGGGACTAGTCTGGTACACGGACGGGGCCAAATCCGGTGCAGGAGCGGGGGCAGGCATATGGTGTGAGGGGCCACGGACGGAGGAGTCCTACGCCCTGACAAGCACCGCGACTGTCCTACTAACGGAACTATTCGCCATCAATGCCTGTGCCCAAATTATCAGGGACAAAGGCTACACTCACAAGTGATATCTACATATGCAGCGACAGTCGCACCGCGCTCGGACTTCTACACAGTGTAGTGGTAAGGTCCGGGCTGGTGAGAGACTGCATAAACCTGTTGACACTAGTAGGAAGTGCCAACATAGTCAAGGTAGTCTGGGTGCCGGGTCACAGCGGCATCCGGGGCAACAACAGGGCGCATGAGCTCGCCAGGATCGGTGCTTCGCGGCCCGACATGGCGGGCCTATGCTCCATAGGTATCACCCAGGAGTTCGTACGATGCGCGACCTCAAAGTGGATCGCGGAACGTTTTGCGGACCTCTGGCGGCGGAGTGCAAGGATGGGGCACACTAAGGCCTTGTTCTCTGGCCCCACAGAATAGCTAGGCACCGAACTGTCATGCCTCGACCGGGCTCAACTGAGACTGGTTGTGGGGGTGATCACGGGACACTGGCATACGGAAAAGCACCGAACGCGTCTGGGGCTCTCGGAGGACTCGGAATGCAAGAGGTGCTATGACGGGATGGATACACCTTTACATCTCATAACGAGCTGCGCTGGGCTCGAGGTAGTCAGAAATGACATCCTTGGGACCAGTGTAGCAGATGGTTTCGACCTGGCGGTCGCGGGGGCGGCAGTACTCCTGGGCTTTGCGCGGGAGGCCGGATTGCCCTTGGAGCCGACACGGTAACGGTTTGCCCTTAAGGGGCTCGGGCACAATGGTCCTAAGGACTGAGTGCCCGGTTAACACAAAAAAAAAAAAAAAAAAAAATTTTGAAGCTGTAACAAAAACTCTATATTTTGGGATAAGATTATTTATAACATAATAAAAAATTATTTCGTACTATTTATCTAATAATTTGTTTATTAGTCAGAGATACGATGGAAAAAAAATATTAGAAACTTTCAACCTTTCAATATACTACAAAAAGTTTTCATCAATGGGTTTTGTTTCGCTATGGAGGTGAACGACTTTCGAAAACTATATTTTTTTGTATGTTTTTCGTTATTCATTTTTCTATTTTATAAAGCAAAGTAAGATGTCAGAAAAAAAAAGATTTTTTTTCACAATAACTTATTATTTTGATTATGAGAATGTTACCTTGTTTTATAAATCAGAACAAAATTACAAAAAAAACACCAAAAAATAGTTTTTGAAAATCGATCACGGCCTTGTAGTGAAAAGTGGAAAACGCTTGCAAACGGCAAAGAAATTACAAAATAATTGGTGTACATGTACTTACAAGGAAACTGTCTTGGAGGTCAACCTGAGATGAATTGCATAAAATTTGGCATGTTGGTAGAATGAATAACAATAGACGACGCGTATCGTGCCAAGATTGATTTTGAAGGCATGAAATGCACCCTCGAAAATAGGGTTTTTTATCCTTCTTTATCGATAGCTATTGAACCGTCCAAGATGTGAATAAGTTTCAAATTGCAACGAAATTTATTTTTTCCGTATTGTATATACTGGAAATGAGAATGATGCAGATCAACAAATTTGATATTGTTTATTGCAAAAATGAACATTTTTCATGCGTATCTTCGAGAATTTTCAACATATTGGGATGTAAATTTGTATACACATAGATGATGGAAAATGAGCCGATACGTATTTTTTTGTTTTTCCGATATCTCATAATGAAGGGGTTCAAACTGTTCTTCGATATTTTAGTTAAGTGCATCGCACGATCGGCTAGCCCTTTGCACATTCCGGGCTAAAATCACGTTCATATAAGTTTGTTCCAACCGTGTTCTTACCGTGCGTTATCGACGCAACCTCGTAAAAATGGATTGCAATGCAAGTATAATTAGTGGAACGAGTCGATACAATTTTTTTAATTTTGTTGGAGCGTCATTTAGGGGTGAACGCACACTAAAAACCGGGTTCATTCGTGAACGGGTCAAGATAAAAAGAAAGGTTCCAAGGGATAAAATGTTGCATTCTTCGACTAATACATATTCATAATGATGATGTCGAATACAACAACAAATGGCGTATGTTTATTGCAAATGGTCGAGAATAACTGGTGGAAATCACCCTTCAATTTTCCGCCAGTATCGACATAAAAGTACGAAATTCGCTTTTGCTATTACAGAATAATTTCGTGCTTCGAAAAGTGACTGAATTGCTATCGTATTTTTGTGGAGACATTCGCATCGGCGCTTACTGCTTTTGAGGTACAATAGGGTCGGGAACTTTCATAATCATATTACAATAAAGATAGTCGTGATAAAAATCTTTGAAACGTAGAGCTTTTTTACACCACGCACAAGTACGAGTCAATGTTATATGTAACGTGCGCTTCGCAATTTCGATCAGTAAACATATGTGCAATAGACAACCGACCAGGATAAAAATTGGCAGGTAGACAGAACATTATGGCAAAAAGAGGGTCTTAGGATTTGTTTTCAAAATTTTTGCCATAATTCTCTAAATACCCTCAAATCCCCCCAGGGCGGGAAAAAATATGAACGATGTTTTTGAATCGTTCGGCACCTGCAATACCATTTCCAAAATTATGAAAAATTTATACCAAGAGTCACTGTCTGCTATAATTTGTTGTGTATCTGTCAATTTCATCGGTTGTTCAGTGCATGCTGGAGTACTAATTGAAACTTCAACGCACACGTCACATGTAACAGTGACCAAAAAAAATATTATATATATTTATATATAAGATGAATATTTCCGATAGTTGCATCGACTTTATCATAGTGGCTGAATAGACAACTAAGGCGCAATAGAAATACGTACGTTTTGCATTTCATTTGATTGCATTCGGTGGAAAAATACGCGCTAGCAAACTATTCCACGGCTATGGCAACGTCAATGCAACTATCAGGTATATTCATTGTGTATATACATATATACATATACTCTTTTCTGTATTCTGATGATATGCCCTTGCGGGCTTTTACATGCTCCTCTCTTAGACCGGAGTGGTTTTTTTCCTCAGATTCCTCGGTACGGCTTCCCCCGCCTTTTTTACGTATCTCTCCTATCACACCTCGCCTCGCATTTCACCGTTAACCACTCCGGTGGCCCTACAGTTTTAGGTGGGTTCCGAACCACCGAGAGTACAGAAAAAGCACATAGAAAAATTCCATTGGTGCCGGCGGGATTCGAACCTGTGACCCCTGAGTTGGGAGTCGGGAACGTTACCCCTTATGCCACTGCCTCTCTTTACATATATACATATATGTAGGATTCAATACCAATGTTGAAGAGAATACAACACACGAATTATAACGAAATTATATTTATTTAAACGCGAACATAGATAAGATATATTAATTGCAAAATACGTCCGATCCTTGATACTTCTCCCTTTCGACTGACTCTCTTATTTTCCTTAACTCTCTTCTTTTATCGTTGCCTTCTTTTGTCCACTCTAAATAAATCCGGAGTCTCGGCAACGTCCACTTCCTTCATTCGGCCATTTCTGCATTTTCTTCGGCCGCCGAAGAATTCCACTCATATAATTTCATATAGTCCGCTGATGTTGTGGTTATTCTTGGACCCTCACCTTCCCCAATCCGTACCACGTCATAACGATTTTGACCTTTGTTCTGTACTATCTCATATGGTCCCAGATATTGTTTTTTATTTTCAATCCAGGGCCATATTGCGTTCGCTTAATAGCCACTATGTCTCCTTTTTTATACTCCATTGCTTTTTTGCAAATACGATTATACAATTTCCGATTTTCTTCTTGTATTTGATATAAGTTTTCTTTGGCTACACGCCTTAATTCTTCTCTATCTTTCTCAAACATGTTAATTGACTCTTCTTCAATCAAAGCTAAAATTTGTGGGTTCTCTCTTCTTCTCATTTTTTTTCCAAACAACAACTCAAAAGGCGTCATTTTTATGCTTCGCTGATAAGTACTGTTTAAACAATTTTGCACTTGTTCCACATGTCGGTACCATTTATTTGGATCCTCTAGTGCTAATTTTGTTAATATTGGAATAATAATTCTATTTATCCTTTCAACTTGTCCGTTTCCACGCGGTACTCCTGTTGTAATCAATATATGCTCGATATTTTCCGTTTTACAGTACTCGTCGAATTCCCCCGATGTAAATGCTGCTCCTCTATCGCTAATGATACGATGCGGGTTCCCAAATACCGCTTGTTGCAACTTTAGTTTCCCAATTACTTCCCGAGCATTCGTCGTTTTTGTCGGATAAATCCAAGTGAACTTTGAAAATCCATCCACTACTATAAAAAGATGTTTACAAAGCTTTGACGTTGCTGTTAATGGACCAAGATGATCGACATGATATGTCACTAGCGGAACATCTCCTTTCGGAATAGGTCGTAGTTCCCCTTCTTTTTTTCCTTTTTTCTTTTCTCCAAGTATACATGGCACACAACAACTTGCAAACTTTTCCAACTTCTCTTTTATCTTTGGAATATAAAATTCCTCTCTAATCGCCTCAATCATCTTTTTTACTCCAAAATGTCCATTCTCGTCTGTTTTTCGTATGATATCCGTATACATACTGCTCGGCAATACAATTACATTTTTTCCTCCTACTTGTTTCATTAGAAGTCCATTTTCTATTACGTAATCTTCATATGCCTCTTTCTCAAGAACTTGCTTAATTGCTCGTATTCGTTCATCCTCATTCTGTTGTTTTCTTATTACTCGAGTTATCATATCTGTTACGATCATTACTGGGTATCTGCTAAGCGCATCGACGTGTAACAAACGTTGCCCTTTCCGATGTTCTACTTCATAATTAAACCCTTCCAGAAATAGAGCCCATCTAGCCACTTTCGCCGCCATATCTTTCTTTTCTAAAGTCTTCTTGAATGCCTCACAATCAGTGACTATTTTGAATTTGATTCCTTGTAGATACACCCGAAACTTTTTTACCGCCGTGATGATGGCTAATACTTCCAATTCGTATGAATGTAATTTTTTCTCTGCATCTGATGTTTTTCTACTCATATAATAAACTGGATGAAAATCATCATCCTCTGTATTTTTCTGCAGCAACGTTGCTCCATACCCCAACTGACTAGCATCCGTATGCAACTCGGTAATTGCATCTGGTCGATATATCTTTAACACCGGCTCTGTTGTTAATGCAATTTTTAACTTGTTAAAAGCTTGCATTTGCTCCGGACCAAATATGAAAGATTGGTTCCCTTTCAAAATATCTGATAGAGGTCGTGCAATAATTAAATGATTAAACGAACTTACCAAGTGAAGTTCTATCTTAATTGTATGAAGCGCCTCTTCCGAGATGATCAACTGGTAGTACCCCTACTCCACACCGATGTCGCCACATATTTCATAATTATACCGAAAAAGTCGGTCCTGCACCCTTGCCCCCTAGATCTAGTCATTCTTTGAAAGCGTTGCCGTTGTATTAGGGGTATCTAAACGTGTTTTAGATGGGTATTTTGGGTGGGAGTTGATCATCTCGGAAGAGGCGCTTCATACAATTAAGATAGAACTTCACTTGGTAAGTTCGTTTAATCATTTAATTGTATTACGCGCCTCTTCCTCGAGATCAACTGGTAGATGTTTAAAGCTGATAACGGCAACCAATATTATTTATTAATTTTGTGTTACATGTTGTGTCTTAATACTACTAATATTATTGCGAGTTCAAGATCGCTCGTGCGTAAGAATCCTTATCTCTACTGACATTTAAATGATAAAATTTTGCGAAGTTTTCAGATCCCGTTGTCCAGCCTGCAGTTTTTCTTATTGTCTCTATATCGATGTTGTTTCTTTTCGCTGCAGACGTGGATGCGTGACGTGTGCTGTGTGCTGTAAATTTGTCTGTGTTTACTCCGCTATTTTACAATGTCAATTTGACCCACCGACTCAGGGTTTGTGAAGAGACGGCTTGAAATGGTTTTTTTTTTTAACGATAGGAAGAGGGCTTTCGTGGAGCCTCTTGAGGTTTTCGTTCTTCCCAGATAATTTTGTAAGGCTGATGCCGAACAAAGTTTTTCGTCTTCCGCGTAAAAGGGTATAATTAATAGCGGCTGTTTTCGATTAAGGCCCGTAGTCTTAATTCGATACGGAATTCTAATCTCGAACGCATTTTCCACTCTTTGAATATTGTCGATGTTTATTTTTGAGTATGTCTGCATCCTATGTCCTATAATTAAAGCTAACAGGGTAATCAGCTTCATGGTTAAATCTTTCAGCGAGAGGTTTTCATTTTTTGGCAGAGACTTGAAATAATTAAGAACGATTTTTGGTTCCCAAATTGAATCATATTTCGGTCTCGTTGGTCTCAAGCTGTGCACTGCTTTGAAAAATCTTTTGACGTGGTGATCTTGTCCCACTTCCGGCCCGATAATAAGCGAAATTGCGGATCTGAGGGTGTTGAGCGAGCCATGGGAGGCTCCCGAGTCGTATGTTTTTGCGAGGAATGTTAAAATATCCGCCACCGTTGCTTCGTATGGAGAAAAATTATTTTCGGAGCAATAGATCCACCAGCGTTTTAATGCGCCGTCATATTGTTTAAGCGACGATTCGCTTAAGGACGATATCATGATCTCGATTGCTGTTTTTGGTAATTTTCTCCTTTCGAATGCTTGCTCGATAGCTTTCCGGCAACCAGGGAAATGTTCTGCCAAATTGCGTGAGGTTCCCTGTTAGGAGAGATTATTAAGTTAATGTCGGGTTTGAAGATAATGGGCTCTGCAACGAGCATTGCTTGAAATTTGGGGTACCAGGGTTGAGCTGGCCACTCTGGTACAACTACGATCCCTTGCGCTTCTTCGCGTTCGATTTTTTGGAGCATGCGCAAAATTAATGAAAAAGGTGGAAAAGCGTAGAAATATTGCTTCCACGGGACCGTAAAAGCGTCTACCGCTATAGACGCAGGGTCTCTTCGCCAAGATATGTATTTTTTGCATTTCGCATTTTTGCGGCTCGCGAATAAGTCTATCTCAGGCATCCCGAATTTTTCAACTATTCTTCGAAACGTTGTGTCTTCTAATTCGAATTCGGTTTCCGGTTCTAATCTGCGGGATTCCTCGTCCGCTTCTACGTTCATTTTTGAACTTATATAAGACGCAAGTACCCATATGTTTCTACTTTCGCACCAATCCCAGATATTCCTTGTTACTTTGTTTAGGTGAGGGAATTGAATTCCTCCTTCTCTATTGATGTACGAGATCGCAGTTGTATTATCTATTCTAAGAAGTATCTGACAGTTTTCTAAGTTTCTCGCGAAGCATTTGAGGCCAGAAAGGGCTGCCAATAACTCGAGGTAGTTTATATGGGACAGACGCTCGTTCTCATCCCAGTGTCCATGAGATCTTTCGCCTTTGCAAAATATTCCTCATCCCGTTAGTGAGGCGTCCGAAAAGATCTCAAGAGTAAAATTTGAATCTCGAATTGGGTTTACTGAGGATTCAATCTTCAATTCCCACCAGGCGAGATCAAGCGTAAGAGTTTCCCGTATATTCATGTATCCCTCATATTTTCCCCCGTTGGATGTGAGGGCTAAATATTTTTCTCGCTCAAAAGCTTTAGTGTGGCCCCAGCCATAGTTGACCGCAAAGCACGCTGACACTAAAGTGCCGAGAAATTGTGCGAATTCTCGGATTTTTACAAAATTTCAAGATTTTAACTGAGCGCTTTTGTCCCTGATATTCTCTTTTTTCTCTTTTGTTAATTCTACAGTCCAACGTACGGAATCAAAATAAAATCCTAAAAATTTGCAGCGCTGGGACGGTGTGATTTGACTTTTATTTTCGTTTATAATGAATCCTAATTTTTTCAGGAGTTTGCAAGTCTCTCTAACGTTATCTTGGCACGTGGTGTATGAGTCCCCAAAAAGTAAAAAATCATCGAGATATAGTACGGACGAATATCCTCTTTTTCTCAGGTGCGCAACTATTGGTTTCATTATATTCGTAAAAATTAACGGCGCGACGCTAAGGCCAAACGGCAAACATGTAAATTCAAAATATTGTTGATCGAACTGGAACCGCACGTATTTCCCGTGTGTTTTCGCGAGTGGAATCAGGTAATACGCGTCTTTTAGGTCCAAAGTGGCCATAAAGCAATGAGGACTTATGAGCCTGAGAGCAGTTTTCCGGTCTTCCATTTTGAAATGCTCTGTTATGACGAAAGTGTTAAGTTCCTTCAAATTTATAATCAGCCGCTTCGAACCGTCGGGTTTCGGTCGTAGGAAAATGTTTGAGATGAATTGATTCTTTACCGGATTACATTCGTCTATTAGTTTTAGAGTTTCTTGTTTTTCCGAGGGGGACCGCGCGGGTTCGATAGGCACCCTGTCTTGTTTGACTGTTCGTGAAAACCGTATTTTGTATCCCACAATCCACGAAAGGATCTTTTGATCCGACGTGATTGCTTGCCAATTTTTTAAGAAAAATTGTAATCTACCTGCCGGGATACCTACAGGGTTTATCGTCGTCGGTTCTGAGAGTTGTTGTCTCTTCGCTGATGTGGTTTGTGATGCGATTGGCTCGGCTGTGCTCGTTGGGATGGATATTTCCTCTGCGCTTGATATCCTGTGTATTTCTGCCCCCCGGTCCTCCCGGATTGTGTTTTTTGCGCTTGGTAACGCGGCGGGGTCTTGAAGTTTTTTGAGTTTTTTGGTGTTTGATTTTTTGTTGCAGGTTTTAGCTCATTAAGTGAGCGTTCCAAGTTTTTGGCTGATCGCAACCGTTCCTCGAGATCCTTTCCGCATAGCCATTCATCTGTTGTTGAATTTTGCAGTGCGTCCTTCACCGATATTTTTAGCGGCGCTAAGATAAGGCTTTTCCTCACTGCGGTTTCTTCGCGTTGGAGGTCTGCGAGAAGTCTCGCCGTGTCGCTCATCGATTCTATTAATTCCAGGTCGTCGTCGTTATTCCTTTTTATTATGATTGCCAGAGCTTTCCCTTGAGCGGAAAGGCATGCTGCAATCCTCTCTTGTTTTGAGATGATACGGTTATCTCGTTTTATGACTGCCTCTGCTGAGGCTGCTTTCAGCTCGGGGTTTATTTTTGGCGGGTCAATGAAGATACAGTTGCATGGCGGAGAATATTTTTCGATGATTGTCGTTTTTTCCTCTGGTGGCAGGCCTTGTTTGAATATTTCCTCCCATCGCACCGCGATAGGTTTTGGAATTTCCGGTCCCAGGACTCTGTCTGGGGCGATCCGTCTCCCCATGGCTTTGAGAACGTTTTCTGCTAGGCCCCCTGACTCATCGATCCCTGGGTTCGGTGGTGTCTCCGCTCTCGCAGTTGTGAGATCGACATCTTCGACGCGTCTCGCGTCTCCTTGCGGGTCGACCACCGGTACTTCCCCGGTCGTTGTATCGTCGGCTTGTGACCTTGGGTCCCGACCTGTATGAATAAATGAGGCATATTTTCCATGTGATACATCACAGCGGCTCCCCTTCGATAATGTTCATGTAAATATATATATACATATATATATTTATACATGTCTGCCATCGCTACAGCTTCCTCGATTAGGTAAAACCCTTTACGAGTGGCATTGTTTCAAATTTTCCAATTTGATGGGCATGAGTTACAACTCCTCTCCACGGGCTACAGTCCGTGCAGAGTGCCGAATTCGCTACAGCGAAGTGACCACGCTTGACGGGTAAGACGACCTAACCTGTAAAATATTTCCCTTTTCCTCTCCCATTCATGGGGATTACGAGGACAGCGGGGAAAGAACTTACCATTTTCCGTATTATTCGGTGAAAGACTGTCGGTTTTCCAGTTTCTCGCTGGGGATTCGTAGCCCCGTCTTCTCTTATTTCTGTTTTCGAGGTTATGATCTCGCGATGAGCGCGAGTCGGACGACGACGACGAGGCGTGCCTATGACGCCGTTTCTTTTTCGCTTTTTTCTTCGCCAGTTTTCGTTCCAATCGTTTCAGTCTTTTTTCCAGTTGTCCTCCGTCGTTTTCCTTTCCTGAATCTGCACTTCTGCTTCTATTTCGATACATTTTCAATGATTTTTATGCACTTTATTATTTTTTGATTGTGGCTTGTCGGCACAAAGAAGAAGAATGACTAGATCTAGGGGGCAAGGGTGCAGGACCGACTTTTTCGGTATAACTATGAAATATGTGGCGACATCGGTGTGGAGTAGGGGTACTACTAGTTGATCTCGAGGAAGAGGCGCGTAATACAATTGCGTAATCGCGTATAAATTTTCTAAAATAGCCTGTAAGGCCGGGAAAACTTTGAATATCGCGTCGATTTCTTGGTACTGAAAAGTTTTTGACTGCTTTGATTTTCCCGTTTGCCGGAGCGATAAATCCTTTTTCAACGATATGTCCTAAATACTCAACTCGTTTCTCCAAAAATTGGCATTTCTTCCAGTTGAAATTTAGTCCTTTTTGTTCTGCTACTTCCAGAGTTTCCGTCAAGTTCCTGACAGCTTCGTCTTCATTCTTCCCAGGAATAATGAGATCGTCCATATATGTAAATACCACTCTTCGTTGAATAAGATCCCGAAATACCTCATCCACAAATCTAAGAAAATGAGCGGGACTATTTGTCAGACCAAAAGGTGCTTTCAGAAATTCATGTTGTCCATTATGTGTCACAAATGCAGTATACTTATGACTTTCCTTCGCTACAGGAATATGAAAATACCCATTTTTCAAATCCATTACTGAAAAGATTCTGGCTGCGGCCAATTCGTCCAAACAATCTTCGATTAAAGGCATCGGAAATTGATCCCTGATTATTTTTTTATTTAATTGACGATAGTCTACACAAACTCGATGTGTTCCGTTTTTCTTATGTACAATTACGACTGCACTTGCATATGGACTGTGACTGTTTTTAATAATTCCCTCTTTTAACCACTCGCTTACTTGTTGTTCCAGAATTTCTTTTTCTTGAACCGATAAACGACGTGGTTTCGACCGTATCGGTTCCTCATCCTTCAACATAATCCTCATTTCAATATTTGTTTGCACCTTCGCATTTGGTTTATATTCCGTTATTAATTTTCTAATTGTTTCCTTATACGGTCCTTGAATTTCAATGTCTTCAGTTTCAATATAGTTTACACCTGCAAATTCCTCTATGATAAGTCCTTCTCCAACAGTTTTTTCATCTTCCGTTGGCGTCAATTTTTCTACCTTTAGGTCGTCGTTTCCAGCTAATATTTTCCGTATAGTCATTCTTCCTGCTCGAATAGTAATATCCATTTGCTCTTGAATATCTTTCCCAAGCAACATTTTCGAATCCATTACTTCGCTTGGAACCACATAAATATCATTATTATATGTGTCTTCATTAATCTTTATCTGAGTTGTGAAAACCCCAAGAACTTTGCTTTGTGCATTTGCAAACCCTTTAAAGACTTGTGAAGTCTTTCTCAACTGAACGTCCTTCATCTCTTGAAATACATCGTTCCTCAATAATGTTTTAAAACATCCTGTGGCTAATAATGCTGAAACTTCTTTTCCATTGACAAGGAAACTGCCTCAGGTGTATCTCGCCGATTTTGATGAAATTTGCCATGGTCATAGAACGGACAAAAATAGGCGACACGTATTTTTTTATACGTGCCAAGATTGATTTTGAAGGAGTGAAACGCGCCCTCGAAAATAGGGATATTTTTCGCTTTTTGTCGATAACTTTTGAACAATAGGAGATATGAAAAAATTTCAAATTGCAACAATATTTATTTTTTCGCGTACTATGCACTGGATACGAGAATGGTGCAGATAACAACAAATTTCATAATGTTTATTGCAAATTTGCATACGGGTAGAGGGTGACAAAATAAAGTTTACGTGTTTTTTTGTTTTTCCGATATCTCGTAATTAAGGGGTTAAAACTACGCTTCGATTTTATACTCAACTGCATCGTATAATCAGCTGGCCTTTTGCCATTCCGAGTTAAATTCACGTTAATATAAATTCATTTGAATACACGAGTACATATTTGTAAATGCCACTCACCCCCACCCTCAATCATCCCCCTCCCGACCGTTCAACGTTCTTACCGCGCGGCATGGATGAAAATTTGTAGAAATAAAATGGGTTACACTCGAAGTTCAATCAGTCCAAATAATCGATACAAATTTCACTGTTTTGGCTTAACATTACCCTTAAGGGGGCAACTCAAAAACTTTGTTCATTCGTGAATGGGCGGAGATAAAAAAAGTTTATAGGGACAAAACGTTCTGCTCTTCGACTACTAGACGTTCGTGATAATAATGATGAATATAACAACAAATCGCATATTATTTATTGCAATAATCCGTGAATAATTGGATGAAAATCACTCTTTAATTGTTCGTTCATATCGGTACAGAAATAGCTAAGTCTTTCGCTATTAGTGAATAATTTCCTGCGTCGGAAAGTAACTGGATTAGTATGGTATTTTTACGAAAAAATAAGTCTGTTCGGCGCATACTGCATTTGGAGATTAAAATATAATCGGAACACTTTAATAACCATTTTAACAGTAAAGGCCATAGGTCGATAAGTATAGTGAATCGGCCCCAGAAAGATATCGGGCTTATAATTTCAGGGTATGTTGGTACTTATAAGATACTTCGATACTGCAAGTTTCAGCTCTTCATCTCATACCGTTTTCGAGAAAATCGAAAAAAGCTGAAATTCAGAAAAAAATGATTTTCTCAGAAACCCGTGAACCGATTGATCTGAATTTTTAATGTGTTCTGGGGGATGATGGTAGCTTCTAGGAAAAAAATTATGAGCTATATTGGTTCATAAGATCCTCGAAAAAAATGACGTTTTTCTTTTAATTTTAATTTTTAACTATGATAGAGTTTTGGCACAATTATGAAACTATTTTCTTTGAATTCCTCATCCAATTTCCTGTGGAATTATGACTTTTACGAATATTAATAAATGGTACGCCATATTGAAAAAAAAATAGATAACCATTTTTTTATTCAAAAATCAAGTTATTTCAATGTTTTTATTCAATGAACAGCAGGAATGGTGCTCACTCGAATATTATTCTCGATTGTATTTCGCGCCTCTTCCTCAGATCAACTGTAGTACCCCCTCCGCCCACAGGAAGTCACCACAAATTTTAAAGCCCGTATAGAGGCTTTTTCTCTTGCGACGTTGGTAGCTGTGCTGGCACGTCACTTCCTGATCTCATTCTTTTTCCTTGTGCAGGTGAAACCACACGTAATTTTTTTTCTTGCACATAAGATGGAAACAAATATGAATAGAAAACGTACGAGGAGTGTATCAACGGACAACGAGGACAAAGAGAATCATCTTGACAAGCGAGTCAAGAGATTGGAAGAGTTGCTTCTCAGAAAGGAGAAGAAGAAAAAGCGAAAGAAAGAACGCAGTAAGTATTTGTTGAGGTTATGTTTGTTCTAGTACACCGAGATGAAGATTAGCTGGAGAAAACGCTATGAATGGTCGCGTGTTTAGGCTCTAACCTTTTCACGAGAGTTATTACTCGGACCTATCAGCAGTATGCACGGAGAGGGTCGGTCTAAAGTTGCCAAGGGACACTCGTGTAGGCTTTAACCTATATTGGGTGTTGTACTCAAGCAAAGAAATTTTCCGCGTCGCTCGAGAGGTCGAAATCGGCGCTACATTACCGACAGCTGCCGAGAGCCACCCGTGTAGGCTCTAACCTATACGAGGGAGTTATACTCAGGCCAAAAACAGTGTACTATCACTCGAAAAGGCTCTAACCTTAGCGTGCAGATAGATCTCGCATGAAATAATAACGGCGGTTATTGCATTTTTGTCTGTCAGGGCATTGACACAGCTCGAGACATTCTCGATCCTCTCTCGATAGTCGTTATAGCCACGAGGGACGTCGCAGCCGAACGCCGATGCAATCAGAGGACAAGGCTGAGCACAACAGCGAGGAGAATTTGGAACAAAATGAACAGCCGGTGGCTACTCAAGATGCTCACACTGATCATACTGCGGCACACATATCTGAGCAGCAAACGAACACACGCGCCAGCGAAGAGACGAGGAATATGAATCTTCCAATACTGTCTCAGGGCCAAGACAATACTGAGCCACACGACGGAGAGATGGTTCTGGATCCCAAGATCCTCGAGGTCATGGGAAAACGGTTCCTAGAGGATCGTGTCTTGGATGCCGCGATACCAAATGATCTCAGAGTTCGCTGGGAGGAAATATTGAAGAAAGGCATGCCAACGGAGGACAGGGTGGCTCTGATTAAGAAATATCCACCGCCCAAGAATTGCTGTATTATTGATCCGCCAAAAATAAATTCGGAGGTTCGAGTGTCTCTACAGGAGACGACAATTAAGAGGGACGAACGCATCGAAGCCAAGCAAGCAAAAATCACAGCCTGTCTAGCAGCGGTGGGAAAAACCTTCTCAGGTTTTTTGCAGCGGTACAGTGGCAACGATAATCTTGATATCTTCGAGCAGCTGAGCGATATTGGAAGACTGCTATCGGACTTGCAGCACGACGAGTCGAACATCAGGAAGAGCCTAATATTAGCAAACCTGGGCGCGCCCTTCAGGGACGTGGTGAATGGAACTACTCCTGACGAATTCCTGTTTGGGAGGCAGCTGGAAGAGAGATTGAAGGCGGCAAAGGCGTTGGAAAGCTATAAAAAAGATTTGATTGTGAAAACAACGTCGAAGCCTCAAAACAACAGTTCAAAAACTCGAAATTCCCGCCCCGTCGACCGCAGGGGAACCAACGACAAGTCTCGTCAACGTTGGGCGGGAAGAAGCCGCAGTATACGAGAACTCAACATCCCCCGTCCAATCGACGAAGCAATCAGAGATACGGGAGCAACTGGAGGACCAACCAGAGATACGAGAGTCACCGTCAGAGACGATATTAGATGACGTAAGTTCTATTGCTGGCATACTTCGCATTTTTATTCAAAAATGGAAGGAAATAACGTCTGATCGATATATATTATCGTGTGTACAAGGGTACAAAATACCATTCGAGTCTCGGCCAACTCAGGATGACCCGCCAAGACAACGTACTCTGAGTTCGAAGGAACATTTGGAGATTTCAAAGCTTATTTCGAAGCTTTTAGAGAAGGGCGCTATAGAACCATGCAATGATAGTCGAGATCAATTTATCTCGTCAATTTTCTTGGTGCCAAAGCCAGATGGCACGAGCCGCTTTATTCTCAACCTCAAGGAGTTGAACGAGGTTGTCTCGGTAGAACACTTTAAACTCGAGGACCGTAAGGCTGTCATAAACTTAATGAGCGAGGATTGTTTTATGGCAACGGTAGACTTGAAGGACACGTATTACGTAGTGCCAGTACCAGAATCTGATCGAAAATTTTTGAGATTTCGGCATAACAATCAACTTTTCGAATTTACCTGTCTACCCTTTGGCCTCACGACAGCACCTTACGTATTTACAAAAATCTTGAAACCGGTCATGGCAAACTTGAGACGCAGAGGTTTTTTATCGGTAATTTACCTTGACGACATACTACTGTTTGGCAGATCTTACGAGGAATGTAATTCAAATATTGTTTCCACTCGCTTGTTGTTGGAGCAACTCGGTGTTGTTATCAATGAGAAAAAATGTCAATTGAGACCGTCAAGGAAGTGTAAATTTCTTGGTTTTTTGTTTGATTCCGAAAGAATGATTATTGAGCTCACACAAGACAAAAGAGATCGAGTAAAGAGAGAAGTCGAGAAATATCGGGCAATAAAAGTATGTAAAATTCGTAAATTTGCCGAGTTCGTTGGTCTAGTTGGCTCATGTTGCCCCGCCGTTATGTACGGCTTGGGTCATACGAAATTATTTGAAAGGGCTCGATATCTCGCTCTAGAATCTAGCAATGGATTGTATGACAGCTGTATGACTTTAGGCAATGATTTACAAACCGACTTTAAGTGGTGGGGGAAAAATATTCGACACGCAAATAAATCTACTAGACCACCCGAATTTTGTCGGGAGATTTTCACGGACGCTTCATTGTCAGGATGGGGAGATGCCTGTGGACAAGTTAGATCGCACGGGTTTTGGAATGAGGAAGAACGAAAATCCCATATAAACGTTTTGGAGTTAACTACCGCCTTTTTCGGCCTTAAATATTTTGCGAACGACCTCAGAAACTGCGATATTTTGTTGCGTCTGGATAACACCACAGCCATATCGTATATAAATAGAATGGGAGGAGTTCGATTCGCGCGTTTGAGTAATTTAGCCAGAAAAATTTGGGATTGGTGCGAAGAGCGAGAAATTTGGGTCTTTGCGTCGTTTATCAGCTCCAAAGATAATTTTGAAGCAGATTTTGAGTCTCGTAGATTGGAGCCCGAAACGGAACTTGAATTATCCCCATCGGCGTTTGAAAGAATAGTTCGCACGTTCGGAGAACCCGAAGTCAATTTATTTGCTACTCGCGTAAACAGGAAATGCGCAAAATATATCTCGTGGCTTCAAGACCCGAATAGCATAGCAGTTCATGCTTTTACAGTGCTGTGGAAGAATTATTTTTTTTACGCTTTCCCACCGTTTGTAATTATTTTACGTGTATTACGGAAAATAAGAGATGAGGGGTCACGGGGTATTCTTGTAGTTCCGGAGTGGCCGGCACAACCGTGGTACCCACTATTTTGCGCTCTTCTTATTACGGAGCCAATATATTTCAAACCTAGCATACAATTGTTATCGTCTTCAAACAGAGAACCACATCCTCTCTGGAGAAAAACTACCCTGGTTGCCGGACTGTTATCAGGAGATCGTTTGCGATGAGGGGTATTCCAGCAGAGTCAATGGAGATAATGATCGCCTCTCTTCGAGATTCGTTACTTAAGCAATACAACAGTTCGTTGAAAAGATGGTGGAATTTCTGTCTTGAGAGAGATATCAATCCTTTTCGATCGTCGGTGGAGGATGTGTTAGTATTGCTTACCAAAGAATATCACAACGGAGCGTCACGAGGCTCTCTGAATTGCTTGCAATCGGCTATAGCCTTAATTACGGGTCCGGAAATAGGCCAAGACTCCAGAATCAGACGTCTATTCAAGGGCGTGTCCGAATTGCGTCCATCCAAGCCGAAGTACGAGCAGACATGGGACCCTAGGATCGTCCTAAATTATATAAGTACGCTTGGATCAAACGAGGAGATGTCTCTAGAAATTATCTCGAAAAAAACTCGTCACTTTGCTCTCGCTCGTAACCGGACACCGAAAGCAAACATTTTCACTGGTAAAAATACAAAACATCGAAAGACGCCAAACGTCCGTGCAGATAAAGATTCCGGATAGAATCAAGACGTCGGCCACCAACAGGAAGCAACCCTTGTTAGTTTTGCCTTTTTATGAGAAGGATCCAACAATTTGTGCCGCAACGACATTAAAGGCATATATGTCAAAGACCGAAGACCTGCGGGGTGCGGAAGAATCTTTATTTATTGCTTTCAAGAAACCTCACAAAGCAGTTTCCTGCCAAACTCTATGTCGTTGGATAAAGAGTGTGCTGGCAAAGAGCGAAATAGATACTCAGATTTGTTCTGCACATAGCACTCGACATGCGTCAACTTCCAATGCAAATATCAAAGGCGTAAATATTGATTGCATAAGATCGACTGCAGGATGGACACGCAACTCACAGTCCTTCGCACAATTTTATAACTTACCTATTGTTAACGATAACGAGGCATTTGCCCGAGCAATATTGCAGTAAGAAAACAGAGATCGTAGATAGATAAGCTTAATGTTCTCTTTAAAATAAAAAATAAAAAATAAAAAAATAAAAACTACGAAATACATGTTGCCGTAAGGGACTTTAAACATCTACAGTTGATCTGAGGAAGAGGCGCGAAATACAATTAAATGATTAAACGAACTTACCTGTAAGTGAAGTTCTATCATAATTGTATGTAGCGCCTCTTCCGAAAGATCAGTCCCACCCATGTAACATATATTTTACCCATATCTATCGCAAACAATAGATATATACCGTGATGTATACGGCAACGCTTTAAATGAATGAGATCAGGAAGTGACGTGCCAGCACAGCTACCAACGTCGCAGAGAAAAAGCCTCTATACGGGCTTTAAAATTTGTGGTGACACCTGTGGGAGGAGGGGGTACTACAATTAATCTTTCGGAAGAGGCGCTACATACAATTATGATAGAACTTCATTTACAGGTAAGTTCGTTTAATCATTTAATTATGTATTCGATAACTACGTTTTAATAAATATTATTGTTCCCGCATAATAATTAGTTCATTCAGTAACTGTAAGATGGCACTGTTATTACAAGTCGGTAACCTTATATTCTACTTATAATTAAAAATGACATATTTACAAACCAACCTTCAAATTCACTGTTTACATTAAAAAAAGAGCTTGGTTTGTTTTTCTATTATCGTTTGTTCCAAAATATAAAAAGGACGTATTACTCTGATTTTATATAAATACAAATATGTCTACGTCTAAAAATAACAATCCAAAATGTTGTGTTTGTTCAAAATTCATAAAAAAAGTACCTGGTGCTCCAAAACACATAGAAAGTGATGGAGATGCTGCAGAACTTTCAATTATTTTCGACTGTCCAATTATAGTTGGTGATATTGTGTGCTCGTGCTGCCGTGTAAAAAAATATAAAAAAACGAAACTTGATGATGAAGAAAGGAAACATTTGGAGAAAATAAATTGACTTCAGATATAAGTGATTTGAGTGGCATGTTAGAAAGAACTGAATCAAACTTATCATCGATGACTTTGTCGTAATCACGCTCTGATGATCCATCATATCATTTGAATTTTGTATCTCATGATACAGAGGAGTGTATTGAAATTCAAATTGAAAGAACTGTTGCTACTCACAGATACTGTTGTGTGTGTAATGTTTCAAATACCTATCTTGTACTTGTTCCTCAAGATGCACGTACTCAATGCTTCATCAAGTGACGAATTTGTATTTCGAATGGTAATCGATGCTGCAGAGACTAACTGATAAAAAAAATTTTTATGAAGAGATTTTAGATAGGTCAAAGGTTTTTTCGAATTGGAGTATTTTAAGATCGTCAGAATTAACCCAACTTATGGAAAACTTGGTTGTTGACTGTGACTCTACTTTGCTCGATAAAATGGATGATTTTCGAATTTCTGATGAACAACTTCATATATTTGCTGGATTAAGAAGAGACAATATAATAGAAGTATGTGATTTATTAATAACAATGAGAAATACAGATTCTCGCACGGTTACTCAAGCACTTATTGTATTTCTATTCAAACTTCGTACTGGCAACTCAAACAAATTGATATCAGCGACTTTACAATTACCAAATGAGCAGTTGGTTTCAAAGTATTGCGAACAAGTAATACAATCATTCGAAAAAGATGTATTACCTCGTTACTTTGGTTCTCAAGCCATGTCCAGAACTGATTATGTTCAAAATAATTCATCGCCGCTATTAAAGTGTTTATACGCTGATTTGAGTGATAAGCTTTTTCTGATTTGCGACGGAACATATGCTCGTCATCAAAAGAGCTCTAATAATGCATATCAAAGAAAGTCTTTCTCTGGGTAAAAGAAAGTGCCGCTATGTAAACCATTTACTATTTGTACAACAAATGGTTATATAGTTGATATGCTAGGGCCATATTACGCCAACCTAAATAACGCTGCTATAATGAAAGAGATTATCGATTCTCCTGATGGTATTTGCAACTTATTGGAGCCGGGTGATGTTTTTGTTGTTGATCGAGGATTTCGTGACGTGCAGGCGCACTTAGAAGATAAAGGTTATCAAGTATTGATGCCCGCATTGACAGGTAAAAGAAATCATTTAACGACGACTTAATCTAATGCTTCAAGGTACGTTACAAAAATTCGATGGGTAGTAGAAGCAGTACATGGTATGCTAAAATAAAAATATCATTTACTTGACCAGAAATTCGACAATAAAATGCTACCTAGAGTAGGTAGTTTTTATAGAATCGCAACATTTCTTCACAATCAATACAATAAACGCCTGTCTTCAGATGCAGAGTATTTTGATGAAATTGTTGAAATGATGGAATCTCGAAATAATACGGACAATACATTAGCTGAAGAAGTAGATAAAAATGGTTGGCGGCGGAAGAAACGTCCATTTGAAACAATTTCATCTTGTGATTTAATGGACTTTCCGGAAATGACTGAAAAGGACTTGAAGCTTCTATTTACGGGATCATATCAATATAAACAAGCAATATCATATTTAGCAGAAATGATAGATGAATCAGATAATATAACTATTCAGTTTGTCAAAGATCAAACCAATGTGTTGAAGGCTCAAGTACAATCTCGTCATATCGGAAGAAAAGTTTACAGATGTTTTATTGAATATAAACCAGATACAATTGGATGGAGTGGAATATCAAGGTATTGTTGTGAATGTGCTAATGGACTCAGAACAATTGGTTGTTGTTCACATGTCGCTGCAATAATTTTCTACTTAGCACACCCTCGATATTTGACTAAAATCCCCAGACCAGCTGAAATACTTAATTCCTTATTCAATAAAGATAATATTACCACGGTCATTGATGAAGATAGCGAGGAGGATTAGTCATGAGGATCACAGAAAATCTTTCTTACTATGTAAAAAATTATATATTCAAATATAGCGATAACTAGTGTTTAATGAATAAAAACATTGAAATAACTTGATTTTTGAATAAAAAAATGGTTTTCTATTTTTTTTTCAATATGGCGTACCATTTATTAATATTCGTATAAGTCATAATTCCACAGGAAATTGGATGAGGAATTCAAAGAAAATAGTTTCATAATTGTGCCAAAACTCTATCATAGTTAAAAATTAAAATTAAAAGAAAAACGTCATTTTTTTCGAGGATCTTATGAACCAATATAGCTCATAATTTTGTTCCTGGAAGCTACCATCATCCCCCAGAACATATTAAAGTTCACGAGTTTCTGAGAAAATCATTTTTTTCTGAATTTCAACTTTTTTCGATTTTCTCGAAAACGGTATGAGATGAAGAGCTGAAACTTGCAGTATCGAAGTATCTTATAAGTACCAACATACCTTGAAATTATAAGTCAGATATCTTTCTGGGGCCGATTCACTATACTTATCGGCCTATGGCCTTTGTTATGGATTATACGTATTACAATAATGATAGTCGTGATAAAAGTGTTTGAAACACAGAGATTTTTTACACCACGCACAAGTGATAACAGCTGCTTCGCCGCACATGTCGCATATCGCTGCATTTTGTGAAAAGCAGAATTGTACCGGATTTTCGAACTTTGGTGGTCTTTCTTCTAATAGCTTATATAATCGCTTTTGTACCATGCATCGTTTTAAACGAACCTACTGACAAATTTGGACCTCGAGTGGAACAAACAATGTTCTGGGCCGAAAATATATTTCTATTGGCTTCAAAATCTGGAAAATTGACGACTGATCATTTCAAGCGTTGGTTCCAAGAAGTATATATTCCTAATACTGGTCCAAAATCCGTAATACTTCTCGATTCTTGGAGCGGTCAATGGCTAACTGGGTTGAAAGACATGGGTATGCAAGGGGGAGATATTCAAGTTTTAACTATTCCAGCAGGTAAATAAATTGCACTAGTTTCATTAGTTCTATAGACAATTAATTAAAATTGCAATTCGTAAATCTTGCAGGTGCAACAGTAATGATACAGCCCCTTGATGTTTATGGTTTCCGTGTATGGAAAAACTTCATTAAACACTTCTCTAACATAGTAATATTATTAAACTACGACGTTAATCTGCACTTGAGAGATAATATTGTTATATTACAATCTCTTACACACAACCAGTTTCTTTCTCCACGATTTATAAACCTTTTTAAATCTGCGTGGCACAAAAGCGGTTACGTAGAAGAAAGACCATCAAAGTTCGAAAATCCGGTACAATTCTGCTTTTCACAAAATGCACCGACATGCGATATATGCGGGGAAGCAGCTATTGTCACTTGTGCGTGGTGTAAAAATCTCTGTGTTTCAAACACTTTTATCATGACTATCATTATTGTAATACGTATAATGCATAACAAATTTACTGTTTAAATGGTTATGAAAGCTTTCCGATTATATTTTAATCTTCAAAGGCAGTATGTGCCAAACAGACTTTTTTCGTAAAAATACCATAGTAATCCAGTTCCATTCCGAAGTAAGACATTATTCCGTAATAGCGAAAGACTTACCTATTTCTGTACCGATATGAACGAACAATTAAAGAGTGATTTTTATCCAATTATTCAAGAATTATTGCAATAAATAATATGCCATTTGTTGTTGTATTCATCATTATTATCACGAACGTCTATTAGTCGAAGAGCAGAACGTTTTGTCCCTATAAACTTTTTTTTTTATCTCCGCCCGTTCACGAATCAACAAAGTTTTTGAGTTGCCCCCTTAAGGATAATGTTAAGCCAAAATAGTGAAATTTGTATCGATTATTTGGACTGGTTGAACTTCGAGTCTAACCCATTTTATTTCTACAAATTTTCATCCATGCCGTGCGGTAAGAACGTTGAACGGTCGGGAGGGGGATGATTGGGGGGGGGGGGGGGGGGGGGTGGCATTTACAAATATGTACTCGTGTATTCAAATGAATTTATATTAACGTGAATTTAACTCGGAATGGCAAAAGGCCAGCTGATTATACGATGCAGTTGAGTATAAAATCGAAGGGTAGTTTTAACCCCTTAATTATGAGATATCGGAAAAACAAAAAATACGTAAACTTTATTTTGTCATCCTCTACCCGTATGCAAATTTGCATCTCAATCGGTTAAGAACTGTCTGAGATACGTATGAAAAAATTGCATATTTGCAATAAACAATATGAAATTTGTTGTTATCTGCATCATTCTCATATCCAATATATAGTACGCGAGAAAATAAATATTGTTGCAATTTGAAATTTTTTCATATCTCCTACTGTTCAAAAGTTATCGACGAAAAACCAAAAATACCCCTATTTTCGAGGGTGCGTTTCACCCCTTCAAAATCAATCTTGGCACGTATAAAAAAATACGTGTCGCCTATTTTTGTCCGTTCTATGACCATGCCAAATTTCATCAAAATCGGCGAGATACACCTGAGACAGTTTCCTTGTTACAGGTAAATTATATAACAATATTTCATAGCTTTGGAAGTGATAATACAGACCAACATCGTTTAATTCTTTAACAATAAAATAAACATTTTCCTTATCAATAATTATTAAGCTTATCACAAATAAAACTGGTCCATCTTCAGATGGTACCATAATCAAGCTTTTTTTTTTTTGACGATAGCATCACGGATGCTTCTTTTATGAACAATGGTAGCTTTTTTGGATTTTTGCATAGTGTCGGGCAATAGTTGTAGGGAAAAAATCCGGGTATATCAAAAGCTGATACTTGACGTGTGGACGATTTATTATACGAAAATGTTTTGGAACATACAACGTATAAAAATACGTTGTTTAGTCGCAGCTGGCGTTTTATCGCAATAGTTTTGCAGACATTGATTCCATTGACGGAAGCTCGAGATGTAATTTTGCCCTCTCGATGTTTACTGTCAAATCTCATTGACGACATCTTCCTACGAAAAAAAAAACTATTAAGAACAAAGACATAGACAACGTCGTAAATTGATAGGTACTTACATTCCAGGGATCGTCAAGATTTATTTCATCCTAAAATTAATTAACCACTTTTTTCAAACATTTCTTATTAAAATGTCATTATTTTTCTTCTTAATTCTTCTTGATTTTAATATAAGATTTGCGTACCATTTTAAGCACCATTCATCAGTTTCTTGCCACGTTGATTTTCTTTCGTCCGTAAGACACACTACATTGCACGAAACTTTTCTAGCACATTCTTCGTACTGTAATGCTCATGTACGATGCCTCTGTTAATATGATTCAAGCTTAGCAACAGCTTCGGCTGTTGCTAAGCTTGAATCGGCGTTGTCTCGCTCGTCGCACACAAGCGCCTACTCAGGCGTCTATATACACAGATTCACGTATGACAGGCATTAGCCTGTACTTACGATTAGGCGACCTAGCCCTAACTGATTTTACTATGAAGAACGTAAAAATTCTGGTGGACGCACGGAAATTTTTTGCTTACTTGTTTAAATTTTCAAGACTGACACGCAAATCTCTCAATATGTACCGTACACTTTCATTTGTATCAGCACTTTTTTCAACTTATTGTAGTAATGTTTACGTTTCATGAAAATTTAGTATTAATTTCGGTAAAAATTCTTGAAAATATTTTTAATTTCTGTTACGCAGCAGTAAATTTTTACTCATTTCCATTAAAATGTATAATTTATTTCCTAAAAACCTGAAGAATTGCACATTTGTCACTCAGTTACTGTGATTTCACAGTAAAAATTACTTAAAAATTCTCTCCGTGTAGTATAGCGGCCAATATGCCGACCCCCACTTCTATCCCCACTCCTTTTCCCCCACTCCGCGGTCACCGAGTTCGCGGAGAGCTCGAGCGGCCGCGGTTGCCGGGGGTGAGGTGCGCGGGTGGAGGAGGGGGGATGGAGGGTGTCGGCATAGTGGCGCGCTGTTTTTTATTTATTTATTACATTTTTTTAAATTTATGATAATGAATATATTTGACTGGTAATTTTTGGCGGTCCTTTGCCCCGCTCCGCGCTAAACCCAAACTGGTAATATATATTCTGACTAGATGTATTAAATCTTACATTATAAAGTTTTACGTATCGATGCTATATATATATTTTTTATAATAAATAGTGAATATTAGTTTCTTGTTTTTTTTCTTCGTTGGCTCCGTTCTCGTTACAGCGCTCTCCCCTCTGATCAGCCAATTATTGTTTAACTATGGAAAACAGAGATAGACACATGGCGTGAGAGAGGATCGTATATATGTATTGTTACATAAATATTTTATACAGGATTTTAGTACATACCTAGTTATGATTCCGTAGCAGATTTGAACCTCCGATTATTGAACTTCGTACCGTGGTATTGCATGATGAGGTTTTTATTATTGGCAGCCTCGCTTATTTGTTGAAATAGCACGATCGCTTCTTCGAAAGCCTTGACGAATCTCGTAGGTAGATAGAACGTAAATTCACCATTCACATCCATGACGATTCGCGCACCCCACTTAGTTTGGACGGTTTTTATATCAGTGATATAATAGTTTTTTTGGAGTTCCAATTCCGATAATCTTTTGACGGGGAGAAGCGTCTCCAGCCGACCCACTTGGTTGATTCGTGTGAAATCCGTTATGCAACTTGAGTTTTTTCAAACGGATTTTTAATCGGTGCTGGTTACTTCTTTGAAGACACGAGGACAATGTCTGTCTATCACAGAGCGTAGATTCTTCGGACCTCATACCAAAGAGATCCATTCCCCTGCTCCGTATACTGAGAAGTGTAGGCTGGATTTAATTGGTGCAATATTTAATTACTTTGTAAAAACTAGTAGGGCACCTTGGTAGTGGTGGTGGTGGTAAAAACCAGCAAATTGCCTCGGCTGCGTCACCTCTGAATACTCCGAAAACTTAGGTCAGCGTTTTTGCACGTGCGCTGAAATTAATAAGGCATAGCGATGGCGAGAAACAGGAGAGGATCACGTGAAGATAGTACGTGACATTTATCCGTGATGGTGTTAAATACTTCCATGAAGAGATTGATAAATAAAATACAATTTTGAAAAATATACTTTATTTTTTAGCATAAAACTATCATACAATTAGCGGATGCGAGAACAACACCCTTGTACACAACCAAAAGATTTCATATTAAAAGTAATGAAATTATTATAATGGTACCCCCCACCCACAGCGGTTCCCTTCTTTAACACATTATTCAAGGATTTGCATTTGTTACACTTATTCATATACTCCGGGTAATAGTCATACACTATTTTATCGTTCCGTGTTAAAACGGTTGAAAATGCACTCCTAAACATATTAATACCAAGGCCTGTAGACAAGAAATGAAGAAACATAACACAATAATGTCCACGAGTCTGTGATTCAGGACCCTGAAGCTGTATAGCGTTGTAGCTAAAGAATCTGCTGTTCTGCCGGAGATGTTGGAGATGCTGCGGGATGATTGGTGGTAGTCCGTAGCTGTCGAAGTACCATCCTCGTCCATCTCGATCGACGTACATGGCGACCCAGTGGGCTCCGGGCTGTTTGTGGCCATCGGTATTGGTAACAATCGCTGTTGGTTTCGCCCACACCTTAGGGATGCGGTCTGCCGGGTATACGCCTACACGGCGGCTCTTTATACCGCGTAGGCTCTGCATAAGCTGCTCGGTGTTCATAATAGACAGCAATTATAGAGACACTAGAGCTGTTTAATATCGTCTGTTTTTCCCTCGTCGCGGCGCTCCACAGCTAGTAAGCTGATGTTCCAGGCTGTGGTGGTTCTGTACTCCCACAAGGAGCTGGGACGATCGTTATGAGAAAGCCACTTTTTAATTCTCACAGCATTGTTGAGGGCACACGTGAACGAGCACTTTTTACGCAGTAAACCGTGATACACACAACGAGTATTGCTCTCAGGAATATTACGAAATGACGAATCGTCGTCTTCTTCTTCTTCTAAATTTATAACGTAGCAAACCGTTAGCTGCGTCAAATAAGCCGCTTTATCAACTCCTCTTGTAAACAGACGATCAGACCGCGCTGCAATTTTCTTCAACGAAGCTTCGACTGCACGTAATGCGTCTCACCCTCGGACCACTCTATACCACGATGATTGGTTTGTAACTAGGTGTTTTGACGTTTTACGCTGGGTGGTAGAGTATTATAAGCGTAGGGCGGCGCTACAATCCAGTGGGCCAGGTACGATGTCTTTACAGAGACCACGGCAACTTCTTTAGGTATAAAATGATTATATTTATCCTTCCTGTATATCAATGACGATGTTCATGGTGCTTCTCGATCGTCGAAACACGGCGACTTTTGAATACAGACTAACGATAAATATTGCATGATCTATGGATATATGACAGTCCCCCTCTCTATATGCCTTGCAACCTAGCCACTAAAATCCACAGTTACTTGTTTGGGGGAGTCGATCTCCAACACATTATCATATTCAGCAAACACAAGGCAATTAATCGTTGATGTTAGGGCAGACGCGAAACGTACTTCTATTCTCACACTACTATGCCTCACAAGATTCCAATGAGTGCTACTATTGGCCGAGAGATCGGGTGTAAGATCAAATGCAAAGAGAAAATAACCATGAGGGTAGGTTGTACGTGCGACACAATTACCCTCATTGAGAAAGTGTATGCCTGTACCCGAGAATAGTGTGTGGTATGCTTCACCATGCATATCAACATCTGCGAAGTCTGGCTGTAGGGGTGTTGATGGTATTTACAATCCATCGGCGTACAATGAAAAATAATTTATATTATAATTCTGAAAACTGAAAGGGTTCATTTTACGGTCACCAAAAGCTTTATTATTGACAAAACCGACGATTATACGTTTAGGCAGCTGGCCAAGTATGACATTATCAAGCGTCTCGCCGTGGATCCCCGCATGCAGCGATATCGTTTAACCTCGACTCGCGTCAAAGGATATTTCGCTGTACATTTAGACAAAGCTCTTGCATGAGCCAAAAGTATACCAGGTGCTACCTTAACACGCTGTATAAGTAGCGATGCCTCCGTAGTACGGATGGTACAATCTTTCGAAGAACTCATGAGACAAAATGCGTTATTAGATCGCACGAGACGTAAACGCACCTCAATGCCGTTTAGCAAAAACCTCTCTTGGTTGAAGATATCGCAGTGTAAATGACCAAGGAGATCAACCGTTCGATTTTTACCTAATACGTTTCGTCTGTTTGCAAGCCTGCTATTATTATCTTCTGTATTATCCATTTTACCTGGCGAATCATTATACCATAGAGTACTCGTGAGATGCGAGCTCTTAACACCAGGCCCGTAATTCAAGAGGTTTTCCATGTTTGCCCTATACGCATAAACATTGTTAGGAGGTGATACCAGTTTCTGATTCAAAAACACATCGATCTGATTGAACATTGTGTGTAATAGGTTATTGATCGAGCCTACTTTAGGAGACGGTGCATCCGCTTAGTCAGGGGTTTCTATCTTAACACGCATACTGAGCATGGTGTGTGCAAGATCAATATACTCATCACCCTGGCCCGGTATGACAATCTCTATCGGTGAATCATCCGTCAATGATGAGATCGGCTTGTAACACACTGTATGCGTTCCCTCCATTGTTGTCTGGGTCGGTGGTAGTGTAAATAGCTCAAGCTGACTTAAGGCACTCACACGAGTGTGCGTGTAAGAAAGCCATTTTTCCAAGATTGTGTTAGGTGAACATATCCGCCACTGTTCTTGATTTCTTATAACGATTCGTAGTTGTCTGTTTTGTTGCTCTTCTTTTCACAGTTTTCTTTTTCTTCTTCCGTTTTTTTCACACCGGTACTAATTTTTTCTTCAGCCTTGCGCTTCAGATTCTTCCCTGATTCGTGCAGATGTGTTTTGAATGCTTCTCGCGGGTGAATACCAGAATCCATGATATCCGTAGCCACATTCATACCTAAGCAAAGCGCCTCTTTACCAACAGCCCGAGCACCTTGTTTCATGAGAGGTATTATTCGTCGGAAGAGACCTCCGAGGAAACTCCCAATACCGTGACCCCTTTGATTCGGTGACCCTATATACACATGACTAACACCACCATAACCCGCTCGAACGCCACCCCCACCCGTTAGCATATCAAAGTACTCGCCATAATAAGCCATTTTAGATTGGTTCGGGTTAATCTATACGTTTGAACTGTAACGTCGCTGTCAACGTCCCGTACTCGAATGGTATCGGTTTGCCAAACTCATCCCTTATATCAATCATTATTGTTTGAAAACTAGTACGTAATAGAGGAATTTCGTTGTGGTGAGAAACTTCTTATCTTCACCGACCCGTAATTACGATTATCAGCGGCAACAATTGGTACGACTTGTAGCAGCGGTGTATGCACATCTCCTGTGATATAGAGCTCGCAGATATCCGTATAAACGTACATCATATTTGGGGTCCCATGGGCCAGGTTGGTAGGTCTCTGAGCAGTGTACTCGCTCTGGACCACCACATCCTTAGGCTCGGTGAAACCTAAAATCTTGTTCAGCACGTCGGAGAAGTAGAATGAGTGTTCTACATTCTTACACGATTCACAGATACGCGTGACCGCCACATATCCGTTGCGACAATGCTTAAATTTCAGATGACCCGCAACACACGATGCCTCGTTAATAGCCTCGAGTAGCGTGTCTATGCTGAGGTACACACCAGGCGGTACGCAGACGCGTTCTTCCTTAAAGTCGGTACTTGCCATGCTACTGGGTGCTACTGTGTTCGTTATGACATTCATAAAGTTACGCTCACCATCGGGCGGTACATGCAAAATCGCCGTCGGTATGTGTATTTCAGCTAGAGAAACAGCCCAGCTGCCGCAAAGAGACATACATTGGGGTAAATGCGTGGTATACCTTGTTGTCACATTATCGGGATAATAATTCATACTACTATTACTAAGTAAAACCATGTAAAACTCCTCCTTCACTTTGCCGACGACTGTTTAGACTCCTTCGTTTGTAGTCTCGATAACTCAGGCTCATAAAATATACCGTCGATATCCTCGCCGTGGAGATCACGCAGTATGTATATCACAGGACAAATACTGTGCGATACACGGACAACCTTAAATAACTCGCTGCTCCAACCACGCTCGTAACCTTTTACGAAGGTAGCCTTCGCACTACTGATGCGCACGATGTCGCCCACGTGGTATTTGGGCGAACAATTCTCGGTTCTTCTGTACTGCTGTATCAGATTATTACGGGCCCTAGCCGCTGTAGTGTGTGTCACCGCGGCAGGAGCCATTTTTATACCGCTATGCGTGGAGTGATTGTATGCCGAAACGATGTTCTGCAGAACGTCTAGGTAGCGTTTTTTTTCTAGAATACCTAAAATACCTCAACATTCTTTCTTTCAGTGTTCTATTGAATCTCTCGACAATATCCGCTTTTATATCAGGTTTTCGCGCAACACGGAACTGTATGTTTTTTTTCTTTAAGAGCGCCTGGAATACAGCACCGGTAAATTCTTAACCCCTGTCCGTCTGCAGGTAAAGGGGTGATCGACCGTTACTATATTTTTTAGATAAAATGAGATCATACGCGTTAGCTACAGATGCAGCAGACTTGTCACGTAAAGGCTGAACCCATGCAAATTTACTAAGAACGTCTATGACGACCAAGAGATAAACATAACCGTCGTTATAATCTTTAATCGAGCGAAGATCCACGAGATCAGCCTCCCAGAAGTCATCTATATTTCGGACATTATAAAAACGACGTGGATCATGACGTCTCACGGGTCTGTGTTTTGTATAAGTATCCTGTGCTTCAAGCCACTGTACTGCCTTCACACAGGCAATTTTTTTCTGACTTGTCAAATGTAACAATTTGGTAGCACCTGAAAACGATGCTTCATAGGCGGGATTAACGTACGCGTTTTCTAAGATTTTCATTATTATAACTTCAGGTTAGCCCAAATTACACGTCTTTTATTTATATGATAGCCGCCACCTCTCTGCTTATCTCCCTGTGGCCGCCGTGCTGGTGATCTGTTCTCAACATCGCTGAAAAACGCTGACTGGTCCGTTTCGGGTGATCCCTCGCTACTTGTACTACCATCATCAGTCTGCAATTGACGCTGTGGTGTGTTAACTCTAGACTCCGCCCACAACTCCTCATTACCAATAAATTCCCGAGGTGTCTTGACCGCTCGTAGAACTCTGGCAAAGGCACTGCGTCCAGCAGGGTTATGTATTTTCCTAGCCCTCATAGCATCGTTCACGAGATCAACAATATTTGAATCTTTTATTGGTTTATCGCTAACCGCCCCGACACCGTCAGAATCCCAAGAAAAATTAGATCGTGGAGCGCCTCGCAGGCGGCGAAGAAGAAGTTTCGCTTTAACATGAAATTTAGCTGGTATACTCTCAAGTATGGCGGTATCGCTCATACCGTAACCGGTTTCGCCTTCTTCCTTTTTTCTTTCATAATCAGACTCTACATAGTGTTTATTCTGCATAAGTTCGCGGTACTGCAGAGCTCTCTTATCATCAACGAAGTGGAGATAACGTTGTAATACAGTCAAGTACGCCGTCCATTTTTCCCTCTCGTCCTTGAATGCGCTGGAGTGCAAAATTTCATTCATCTCCGTGTCTAATCGAGCTAGCGTAGCGTCAATACCGCGCACTGATCGTGTTTAAGGCGCACCCATATTAAAAAACCGCTGCGTATGGCTTTGTGTGCTTAGCCGCGTTAGATGCTCCTCTGGCACGAGTACCATTTTTCTTGCGTGCTTCATCATCCACGGCCGCCAATCAAATTCGATAGAACAGTACCTAGTATTGATGCTAATAGGAGTGGTAGAAACCCACCGTTTTGACCAACAAACCGTTTTTTTACTCTGCCAGCAGCCCTTTTTGAGGCTATAAACGACGGAGAACCGGTGCGTATCGACGTAATTTTTTTCTCTGGTCGATCTCCAGTGGGACATTCCCACAGAGAACATTCAGTGCACACTCCCAAATATAGCGGATAATACTTGGATCTGCTTTGCGTAAAACAGCCTCGCGCTGCTCCTTATTCAAGTGTTGAAGAGCACACAGTATCGCAACGTGCTTTTTGCAGAGCGGTGAACCACACCGCGCCATTACGTCTTATGAACTCCCGGCTATCCTGATGTATCACTCCTTTTTAAACCCCTTTGCGCTACATCTCTTTGGGGTTGTGCTACTCCTAAGAATGTACATCATACATTGACAAACGGCGTGACTAGCACTTGTTTGTTTTTTGTGCGTGTCAGATGCACGATGCGTTGTATTGGATTGTTGAAGGGCGCTCAATATAGATATACATTTTTCGTGACGCAGCGATGCTTTAGTCGCCATTACACGCGTTGAACTGGTAATTCGAATGTGCCGGTATTGCTTTTTAACTTTTTCCGTGGTAATGTACACAAATTGATGGGTATCGTCGGGGAAAATGAAAGTACGGTATCTATAGTTAGCACGTGTTGATTGTTTCAAATCAAGTAACAAATAATCTTTCCGTTTGGACGTTGCATCGTGATAGGCCTCTTGTAGAAATCGTGGGTTTTTCGGATATACCTGACGCGCGAGATGCTGAATTTGGGCTCGAACACGAGGATTTTTGAAAATTACAATATAATTGGCGTTCAATGAAATATCGCGCTGAACGTGTCCTTGGTGGAACAAGTTTTGAGTAATAAAAATAACACGCAGGTTTTTATGATGACTACCTTTGGTGAAAAGATCTACAACGCTATTGTTCGACGCCTCGCGCATCAAATCGTCGATTATTATGAGCTTTGCACGCGGATCGTTCGCGTAATCGGCACTCTGAGGCAGACCTTCATGAAATTCTATCGATTTACCATACTCTGTGTATGCTGGTTGTCATTCGGAATAATAGAAAATAATTCTCCCGAACGGCTCACTAGTCATTTGCGAAATGAATTTCAAAAACTTTTTTACAAAATAAGTTTTACCACAGCCCGTGGGGCCACGGATCATGGAGGTCCAGGGATGCTTCCACCGTGTATCCATCTCTACAAATAAGTGTATTTGCTATACAATAGTATATATAAAGTATGCAGATATTCGGTATATGTATAAAGTTTTATTTTACAGTAACAATATAAAGGTTTATAGTGTTTAACAGTATTTACAACATTTACAAAAACATTTATAATATAATTTTCATAAACTAAGCTCTGTAACCGTAAGGGAGCGAGCCATACTCGCCATAGCGTCTTCGTTTGACGCTCGATGGCATACAGGTTTTTATTTCAGGGCGCGTAACGACCTGGTGGTATGCTGTCCGTCTAATAGCGTCGTAGTCTAATACAACAGGTACCTCTCTTTCACCGGTTACAAATGAGCGCAGAGATTTATAATTAATGAATGTGTTGTTGGTAAAATTGAGCGTTATACACTTTACTTTGCACACCTCGCTTTCGGAACCATCGGGGCACTGCACAATAAACGAATAAAATTTCGGACCACCTGAAACAAAACTTTTTATATAAGTACCCTCACCATAAGAACATAACTCATTGGTACGATCCCCTAAAAGTTTACGGGTCGGAGGCTCATATTCGCAGGTGTCATTCTTCTTCGATACATATATCACAGAGTCTGTATCACAGTATAGTGCACGAGGACCCAAGCGCTCGAGATAACTGTATAATTTCAAACGCGCTTGTGCTGTTGTATATGCTGCTATTACAACGTTTGCTATATCAAAAGGTATTACAGCAGTATCGATCCGCGTGTAATTCGTATATAGTATCTCGTTATTAACAGGTAGAATACCTGTGATTTCGTATTTAGGTCGGGTCAATAATTCCATGAGCTTTTCACGAGACGAAATTATTGTCGTTTGCGGTAAGTTCTCACGCTGACCGAATTTACCCCAAAAAGAATTGAGGCATAGTTTAGCTACAGAGCGTAACCCAGTATTTTTTCTAATATCGCAGCGGTCTAGCTTAACACCTTCAGAACTCTCAAAAGCTGCTATGTATTTCTCTTGCGCCGTTTCATCTTCCAAACAACTTTCGGGCCAGCCGCTGGCCTCCTGTTTGATTTTCAAAAAGGTATTTATATATGCAGCAAAGAGACCTCCCTCTTGAGTATCACGATTGAACTGTGTGATCTCATACTGCCAGATTTCGTATACTTTGATAACTATATAACCGCATGAGATAGCTTTGCGTAGCTCATCGACCACTCATGTACCATCGAACATACGGTCAGAAGGATGTTCATGCGTACATGTTTCCGGATTCATACTCTCGGAACAGCTACGGCATAGAGGAAATAACAAACGATGATGCATACGCACCGGTAACACGGGATGGTAAAGGTTCGTAGGTAGTAATACGCGGCATTTAACAAGACCCTCTACGCGTAAAAGTTCATTATTATTTGGACCTGTCAGTTCCATGCATTCAGAGCCCGTATATACGCGGGGGTGTCTTACAGGGTATTTAAATTTACAGATGTAAGGATATAAAGAACAGACGTCCACATAATGCATTTGCTCCGAATTATGGGCGTCATAAAGCGTAACCATGTTTTCTGTACGCCCCCCAAAGAAAGCATCGCGTGGGTTAAGAGGCCCTATACCAACTAAAGGATGGTCCTTTATGAGTGCACGCATTTCCGCATCAGCTTCTAACGGACGATCGTACTCGCACTCCCAAATCTCTGTTAATACATGACCTCCCTCTCGAATCCTATTCGTTATAGTTATAGTTTTTTCGAGACGTTCGTCCTTCGATGTACCATCACTCTGTCGCCGATCCATGTTTAAAGGGTAACAACGCGGACAACCGTGCCAATAACAGCCGTGAAATTGTAATACATGAGATGTATCGTCCGTTTTGTAGTAGCCGTCTACTAGTAAATTTTGGAATATTTTAAATTTGCGTCCCCGTCCTGCATGAAGAATTCGCTGCCCTAGAGAGTGCTCCATCCACACGAGCCATGAAACTGCTTTTTTAGATTGGTTATAAGCCCATCTGTAGCCATTTGTTGGAATAATACCTATCGTGTTATCTTTCAAAATGTTTTTACGAAAAACGCGAAAACAAGCTGACGCTATTGTTGTACACTCTTCGAACGGGCGGACATTGCCGCAGGCAATAAACATATTCCGAAAAGCCATACACGCACGCCTTAATATCGTAACATCTGTCGTGCAATAATCAAGAATTTCTTTCTGAAAATTGAACAGATAATTACGATCTTTCAATGCCCGGTACTACTCAAGAAAATTTTCGCGTTCACCAGCACGCATTGTATCAGGTGAATAATATTCCAGGCTTGATAGAGGACCTTCATAATTTTGGTTTTCAGGTCTGTTGAATAAATGAGGAAAAGTGCCTTTTGTGACAGTATTCGTGAGACCAAAGGCTTTTGGTAGAGCGCTTAAAGACATATGAAAGTAGTGTAGGCTATCGAGAAACACAAGGGTTTCAAGCCGCATCGTAATTATTTTCGTACCGTTCATAATTAACGATGGTAGCTGTGTCTTTTTTTCTTCGATTAAATAACGCAAAATAAACTGCGCGTCAAAACCCCCTGCGTTATGTGCAATACAAATTGTATGAGGAAACCCCTGGATACCCGTCGTAGCTAATTCTACAAGCTGAGCTACGGGGCTGTGCTTGAAACCAAACTCGTGCACGCCGCAATATTCGCACAGCTCTGTTATGATATCATCAGTACAACAAAACGTACAGAGTCGTTGAGCTACGCAAAGCTTTAGTTCGTGAGCAAAAGTAGAAGTGTCACCCTTTAAAGGTGTGCACTGCTGTGTTTCAAAGTCATAGAAAATGAAAACTGCTTTACGCGTGTCTTTATATGTACGAAGGCTTTTCATGAAACACATATGATTATTCGGCTCGTTGTGTTTACACGTCTTGCAGTATTTCACACCGCATATATGTTTCTTCCGTTCTAAAGGTCTTATCGTTTGGAAACACCAGCGACAACGTTTCACAGTTTCGCACACACTCGCTCTTCGGCGGTTCCTAACTACAGTGACAGTCTTGTATTTTTGCAAACACTGATTTCCGAAAAAAATACGATTACACTCAGCACATTTAATTGCATCATCTGTGTTAGGGTTACAGGGCGGTAGCGCAAAACACCGGGGACATTTCGTTTTTGAACATCTGTGATCATCTCGACGACTGCGTACATTACAACTTAAGCAAAAATCTGTACCGCCTACAGCACCTCGGAGATTGAAAATGATGTGTACGTTCATAATACAATATATATAGTGTGTATTTTATCGTGTGTACAGAAGCCAAAAAGCGCTTTCTACCGTCGAACAGAGGTTTTTCACGTCGCCCCAGAGTTAGAAACTCGTACACAACAATAGCGATACCGTCGTGCATTAAATAATCTTGATATTGGGCAATCTCATATACGCCGCAGCCATTTGCAGGTACAATGATATTTGCTGCTCTCGTAAGATCAATAGCCGCGTTTTTCTGCAACGAACCGTTAATCTGTCTATACGCTGCCATCTAGTATGTAATTCCCCCGATCGTATTTCTCCCCGCTCGGCATATGCGCGTGCTACTACCAGCGAGTGCGGTAATCATAAATTATCAAAATTACGGATGGACAATATCGATTTTTCGTAACAGTCTCGTGAGTTAAACCTTTTCTGCCACGACCCTCGACTCCTCTTACTATACAGTTTTTTATATCGCACACGTCACCGATATTCAGAGATGTTGCACTCTGAGCAACGCTGGTTATCAATTGCCAGACATCTTCAAATATATAATCTCTGGCTGGTCGGAAGGACAGCCATACTGGCCCTTGTGCTAATCTATCAGCTGTAAATGATATTCCTACATAGTCACCACCGGCGCCAGTACTGGTGATATGCGTTAGAAGATCGCGGAATGCTCCACCGAGCCAGTCTATTACAGAGAAGCCTGCCTGGGGTGGTCTGATCGCAACGTAGTTTCGCGTCCTTGAAGCTTGAAACGTTTAAAATAACGTGTGGAATCCCTGATGATTTCGAATCGGTTTCCGGTGGCTGAACACCCCTGAATGGTTCTGTATGAGCAAGAGTACGCTCCTTCCCTGCGCCGAACTGCATCTCTGAAAATAAATACGGGTGATTATCTTTGCAGTGTTAACGCATGCATACATTTATTCAAATCTATTATCATTATTATTATTGGTACCTTTTATATAATAGAATTTGGCTATTCATCAAACAATAATCCCTGGGTTGAATAACCTACGGTAGATTAACCGTTTCGTTTATTTCCTCACTAGAATAATCACCTTTTTTTAGATATAAGAACACCTCATATTTACCAGAGTCGGTATCATCCAAGAGATGTTCATACCAATCATGAATTAACGGCACTGGTTCTTCATCGCTGTTCATTATATTACCCTCTATTGGGTATTCCCATAGCTGGTTTTCATACTATTAAACAATCCTATTTTCTCCTTCCTCTTCTTCTTGCGCTGATAAAACGACGGCATTGCGGTCGTCAGAAATATTAGCGTACGCGTCGACTTTTTCTTCTTCATCTTCTTCTTCGTCGCTGCTGTCTGTATCAATTATTACAGGTCTTCCGGTGCTGACGACGGCATTACGATCGTCAGAAATATTAGCGAACGCGTGGACTTTTTCTTCTTCTTCTTCGTCGCTGCTGCCTGTATCGGTTATTACAGGTCTTCCGGTGCTTTTTGGCCTTCGGCATAGCCCTGAAGGACCTGCAATCGGCTCGCTTTGCTGTTCTCCATAGGTTTGTACCAGCGTACCTAAAGAAACGAATAAAGTTAAGCAATAAGAATAATGTTACACGCACACACACACACACACAAAATTTTGGCTTCCTTTTTTAAATTTCTCAATGTGAACCGTGCACTTTCATTTGTATCAGTACTTTTAAATAAAACTAAATACTCACATTTCACGGTGTGTTTCTCCAAATTTTCTACGGTGCAGACAGCGTCTACAAGAGCAGCTTGTTCATCGCTCGATGCGTCCCAAAGCTGCCGATAACCTATTATAGCGTTTCCACCATATTAGATCGGTTTCAATATTTTTTACAATTTATAAAAAAGTACTTACTTCTGATTTCATCAGTAATACCATGAGCACTCTGAGATCCTTGAAGGACTCGTGTCTGTAACTCCTCGTACACACACGTTAACACCCTCTGACCCCGCAATATACCTCTGCTATATGCTGCCGCTATGTTGCGCAAAGGCGCCCACCATATAAGGTACTTCAAACGATTGATGAGTTTATCACCCGATAAATATTTTAAATCGTAACACCACCGACGGTCGCAACGCCGCCGTATCTGTACACTGTGCAATTGTACAAAGCGCAAAAAATCGCGAATACATTTACGAAGGGCGCGGTCTGCCATCATACACAATAAAATATAATACGTTGTTACGCTGCTCCATTGAGACTGTCGCTTCTGTATCAAAAGATGGGTATAAAAGCTAAGCGACTGTATGCTTTTGATTTGTATGCATTTTTGATCAGATCAACAAGGCACGTCTTGCATAAAATGTGCAAGGGGTATCGATTTCATGAGTAGTTTGCATAGTCCGGTCGCTTTTATACACACACACACACACACACACACATATATATATATATATATATTGTAACGGTCCAACGACGACCAACCCCGTGACCTATAAACAAAATAAACAATGGTGAGTTAAATAAACAACCGTCAGATGACGAACAACAAGAACAAATCTCGCAAACAAAGTAATGTTTGCGAGAACACAAATTGCCAACTAAGAAATGAGAACGGTACCTCTGAAACCGGTTCGGATAAGAGCGAACCACTAGAAGGAAGCAATAACCCTGGCGGAGCAGCACAATACCTCGGTATTGTGACAGCGGAGTCAGCGGGTGAGCAACCTTCAGGGCAAGCTCGAACCAGATTAACTTACCGGGGTCGAGGGAGACTGAGAAGGCGCAGCAAGAATCAGGAGGCACAGAAAGAACCAGGAGGCGCAGACCTAAGCTGGATCGCAGCATCGGTAAAGCGCAGTCACGCAGCGCAGTATCCTCAACAATCACCTGAAAACGGCAACGCAATCAATAAAAAAAGAAAAACTCACAACGCAAATCAGAAAACAACCTACTTCTGGTCCAAAGGCAAGAGCACGGTCAACTCCAATACAATCAGGAAAGAAGAAAGACCGTCGACAAACAAGACGGCGTTCCAACACCTGAAAAGATAAAAAAGTAGATAAAATAAACGATCCAAGCGAACGCGCACACTAGGATAACACTTACCAATTTGAGTTATCCCGAAAGGACGAGAAATAACACCTTTAAACGCACTAAAAACCAAAAATCCGTACAAAAACAGTAATCACACTCGCGCGCACATGTCACGGCCGCGGCCATATTGATTTCGGATACGCCATCGATTAACGTATCAGCATTGACCGGGAACTCGCTGAGATCAGCGCCGATGTGCATACCGCGGCTGATTAAATGAACCGTGGGTACTTAGCGGGAGTACACGCTACGGCTCACGCGACATATTTCGTGTATCGATCAGAAGTAATAAAATCTAATTTACCAACACCTTCCTTCGTCTCGACTACTTGACTTTCCTCGCGTCCTCACACGAACTACGTTACAATATATATATATATATATATATTGTCACGCCGACGGGGGTGTAGACTTGAAAAGATACGGGGGGAGAAGGGGGTCCTGAAACGGGAAAAAGAAATACCAACCAACGCAATACACAAAAAAAATGGTACAAGATTTATTATAAAAAAAAACACAAGAACAACAAAAAAAAATAATTTCTATAACTGCGGTCGGCGGACGATCTCCGGGAATAATATAATTTCTGTACAAAATAATTTTCTGGGCGCCAGTTAATTTTTCGTAAATTAACAAAAAAACAAGAAAAAAAAATATTACAAAAACAATAATTGTCGCTCGCTTAACACTATGGCGGTACGGGGACGATCTTATGGGAAACAAAAAAAAAAGGGAAACTCAGGGTATGGATTCTCCGACTCTATTTGGCCTCTTATTAATGACCATCAGTCTTTTATAAAATTTGGAATTAAATATCGGTCGGCTAAATTTGAATTTAATATTGGGTAGGCTAATTTTGAAACGACATATAGGACGATAAGGAGAATATTCGGGACGCTCTAATAATTGGGAAATGCTCGATTCTCGTCGCACGCTGACTGAAGGACAGCGACACGAGACCCACAACAATAACAAGCGCGCGACTGGCAATGTCGCGCGTAACGGTCGGAGCGGACAACCTAGGGAAAGGGGAAACAGGGGAAAGGGGACATACCGGCTTCGCCTTACACTACGCGCGCACAACCGTTCCACGCGATTATTTCTCGAAATTTTTATTGTCACTAATACGCTATTGGTTTCGATTTTCTCCAAACGCAGTGGGAACAAAAGAAAAGAAATATAAAGGGGAGATCTCTAAGTAATTTGGGTACAAAAAAAAAGAAACGAAAGAAAGGAAAATACGCAATGCGTGCCGGAAGATAATGTTGGATCGGAAGCGGTGCAAACACTTACTCGTCGATGTTTTTTTCTGCCGGTGTTTCGCTCTCGTTTCTCTCCCTCTATCTCGGCGGCGCCGTATCTTCGCACTCTCTCCTAGTACTTCTCCTCACTGTATTCCTTCGTTATGTCCTCTTCACTCTCACCTCTCTCTCACGCTCAAATTTTTCTTTCTACTCGATCTACTCTTTCTCACTCTTTACACTCTCCTCGCACTCTACACTATCTCTCTCACTCTCGATAACTCCGCTACTCTCGCACTTCCTTACTCTCAATCTAATCCTTTCAACGTTATTTTCTTCTTTTCTTTATCGCTCGCTCTAATTCGGTGGTCGTACTCCAAGTGACGAGTCTCTCGTTAGGCAGCAGCGGCACGGGTCCGGTGATACGAGCAGTGGGGGGAGATCGATATTTTCGGGACGGTACTAGGGAGATCTATCGGGAAATGGGTGTAGTTAGGACGATCGATAATATAGGGTCGTTCTCACGAATATCAGGATTACGGGTAATGATAATTGCGTATGCTCGCCGCGCGCTGCTGCCATCTCCTCGTAACTCGAATTACCGTGTCGATGGATGACCGGTAACCGGGTTACGGGACGGTACATGTGAGAATTTTTGGCGGGTTCTTCGTTTGGAATGGTGAGAGTGCGTGTGTGCCGGTGAATTTCTTCTTTTGGTGGACGTCCTGGGAGTTCCTCTGGTGATAATTTTGAACCATCGGGGTGTCCTCAGGATATCCTTGGTGCTGACGGTGACGATGACAATGACGCTGACGATGATGACGATGACAATGACGCTGACGATGGTGACGATGACAATGACGCTGTCGATGATTCCGACGCAAGTGCTTGCACCGGGGTGGGCTACGAGGTCTATTCGGGGAGGGGAAGGGATGGGGCGGTCCTAGGATGACTTTTACTTACATTTTCTCGCAGATTGCGTGCGTGGAACGGTTGCCTTGGAGCCCACCGGCGGGGTGAGGTTGTGCAACATCACAATATATATATATAAGATTAAAAATTAAAAATTAAAAATTCAAACTGCATTCAAAAAACCCCTCCAATAATTTTCTATATTTTTTAAAAGTACATTCAAAAGCGAAAATTTTCAAAAAGAGATGTTTTTTCGATCGAAGAATTTTTCGATGGGTACTAAGAATATTAAAAATGCAAAAATTAAAAATTCTGACAATTGCACCGTTTTACGTACAACGTCCCCTATATATATATTCATAATAATTGAAAAGATTATGCAGTCATTCGATTTGGTACATCACGAAAAACGATATTTATTCTCGTATAAAGAGAATAAAAAAAGAAGCAGGCTGTAGCATGGTCTCTGTCTTCCTACCGAGACCTCTATAGCTTTTTCTCTCTTATACATACAACGCCTTTAAGAGATAGAGAGCGCATGCCTTCTGATCTAGAGTAGAGGCGTGGTGTTGATGAACGGTATGGGAGGAAGCACGCTGCGAGCCGTATATACTGCAAGCAATATCTGCTCTTCGTTACCTCGCGCAGTCTCTCTCTCTCTCACTCTCTCTCTCTCTCTCTCTCTCTCTCTCTCTCTCTCTCTCTCTCTCTCTCTCTCTCTCTCTCTCTTGCTCTCGTTCTTACGTGATAGCGTGAGAGCGTATGCCTTCATGAGCTCTCTCTCTCACTCTCTCTCTCTCTCTAAAAAAAAACGGATATTTTCAAAAAGCGATGTTTTTGAAAGACCGATGTGTTTTGAGCGGGTAATTAAAATCTCAACTTTTCGATCGGTACTGAAAAAATATAAAAATTGCAAAAATTAAAAATTCTGACAGTTACACCATATGATGTGCAGAGTTCCGGATATACAGCGTGAATCGCATAAAGTTACGCATAGCGAAATCTGAGGTAGATGAGGCCATTACGAATAAAAGTTGCAAATAAACATTAGGGATATTGATAATAATTTAGGAGATATAAATATTTAAAGTTGGTCCAATCAGAGTGCGTCGAGACGCGTTGAAACCGCCCACCCCCATCTAGCCGTAGATATAGCATAGATTAGGGCGTTACATTTGGATTTGCAAAATTCAGAGCAGTCAATAAGATCGCTTGTATTTTTCCGCAGTCATTTTTTTTCTCGGGCATTGGCTGGAGCCGCCCGCTCTCCGCACTAGGCATAGAGACATAGCAATGTATTAATCATTGACTGCCCGCGTTCGCCGCTATACCGCCGCCCGCGTCTCCTCGCGCCGTACCGCGCCAAGGCTTTTGTTTCTTTGGCCACCATGAGACCCTGATCGTGATAGGATAATCGAACCCCTCTCTATTTTCCTTCTCGAACCATCGTTTTATCTTTCCCCCGCCCTTTATGAGAAGGAGGTGAATGTAATAGAAGAAAACCTGTTCTGTTTTGATGGTAACACAAAAATGTAGTTGGGGTGTTTTTGCATTGTTTCCAAATAGCAACCTTAAGGGGGTAAACTACCCTCTACCTGGACTTTCTTACCGAGGCCGTCTTTTCGCATTTAACACGTCTTGGCCCATTCAAAATATTTCTAACAACTCCGAAACGACGTTTCCTCATGTTGCGAACTCAATCGTGTTATAAATGGTATTAAATTGATTGTTATGTATAGTAGGACCTCGATTATCCGAATCTCGATCATCGGAACCCTCAATTATCCGAACGATGGCTTAGTTTATCCGAACGCTCAAAGTGGCTACATGAAACATGCACACTTTTCTGGAACTACTGCTCAAGATGTGGCAAAGTGAACAAAGTGTACTTTTCAGCTTGACTTGAATTTAACTTGAATAAGAAATATCAACATTTTTATATTACGTTATTTTTCTGAAAATTATGCCTTAATGTTAAAATAGTTTTCAGTGTGCTCGTTGAAACATAAATATTAATATTGTTGTTAAACAAATGCTCAAGTTTAATTATTGTTATGCGTGTCATATTAGAATGACTTGTATCTTCTAAAGATTACTAATAAAATATTTTGAAACTATGTATTTTATTTATTTTATTCGTTAGGACATCTCTCCTACTCTGTAAGCATCTATCCTTTTTAGCATTTTCATGGTGGCGCATCTACCCTTACAGGTAGGCATCTATCCCAAAATAAATTGTTCCGCAAAAAGTTATTTTTAGGTCAACAAAAATCAATCATATTGCAATATAAAAGATTAAACTAGTTGTAATCATAGAAATTATTCATGGTAAATTAATATTTAAAAAATGAAGAGCCCTTTTCAAAAAGTGCGGTATCTATTCCGGTTTTACCCTATTTCCTTACCACGAAATAATGTCATAGCATCTAATAATAAGTTTTTCGTCACGAAGCTATAAATATCGATTCAAATTTTCATTATGAGAGATATGTAGCGATAATCAACTTGCAGCTTTCACGATAAGGTCGCATCTTTATTGGTGGTAGATTTTTTAGAACGAATACGCGAATCGATGGAGAAGTCGTACATCGTATTCATAAGATTTTAGAGAATTACGATAACGTGAAGTATACTTAGCCGCTACAAACATATTTTTCCACCACACTTTATGCATTTTCGGTACAGAAGAGTAGTTAATCGTTAAAATTTTTGTTAATTCCTTATTTCATTCTTTATGGTTTTATTACAAAGAATTTAATAGGGATATTAAAAGCAAGGTTTTTATTTTGGTTTACGCACTTTGCAGTGTCAATTAAAAAATGTCACATTCCGCAAATAATGTTGAACTGTTATAAATATGGTACATTGATATTGCTTGTTAATATTACAAAAGAAAACACAAAATAAAAAAAATTTTAAAGTCGTGTTAATGTCTTTAATTACATTCCTCGTAATAAGATTGGGTTGTAGATAATTATTTGGCCGTGAACGTGCGTCCAGCGTGATTCTTCTTTTAATACATCAATGGTGCGACAGATTTTTAGTAATTTATTTATGGTAGTTTCCAGCAAGGATCGGATCAAACACGACAAGTCTTTGCATGTTTTATTATTTCTTTTACGATTAAATATTGTTCATATAGGAGATACTAAACATCCCATTGTATCATTTTCTCTATTTCAATATTTTTTACATTACATTATCTTATTACGGCTCCAGATATTTTTGCTGTGTTAATTAATTGTTAATTGCAATTACTGTATTAAGTAGTGGATAGCTAGATCAAAAAGTATAAAATATCTACAAAATGGATGGCGAATTTCGTTGTCCTTTCTCCGCAATTTTTAAGTTTAAATATCCTGTATTAATTCGCGAGATTGGTGGCCAAAGAAACAAAAGCTTTGGCGCGGTACGGCGTGGGGAGACGCGGGCGGCGATATAGCGGCGAACGCGGACAGTCAATGATTAATACATTGCTATGTCTCTATGCCTAGTACGGGGAGCGGGCGGCTCCAGCCAATGCCCGACAAAATAAATGACTGCGGAAAAATACAAGCGATCTTATTGACTGCTCTGAATTTTGCAAATCCAAATGTAACGCCCTAATCTATGCTATATCTACGGCTAGATGGGAGTGCGCGGTTTCAACGCGTCTCGGCGCACTCTGATTGGACCAACTTTAAATATTTATATCTCCTAAATTATTAACAATATCCCTAATATTTATTTGCAACTTTTGTTCGTAATGGCCTCATCTACCTCAGATTTCGCTATGCGTAACTTTATGCGATTCACGCTGTATATACACTACTGGCGGAAAGTTTCCAGACAAAAGTTGAAAACAGTGCCGGTACGTTTTTTTATGCCATTTCGCTAATAGTTGGCCTAGACCAATTTAACCTATGCCATTTCAAAGAACAGGGTTTCCCCTTCATTATGGCTTTTTAAAAAAAAATTTACGATTTTTTTTACAATTGGCACACAGTTTTGAAAACGACAATTTTTCGTCGTTTTTTTGTTCTTTTGCAATTGGACCTCGTTTCCAATAAAATTGTTTGAACGAATTTTTTTCATAATGCTCATAAAGGGGGAAGTGTAAGCTTCAAGTTCATTTTTTAGAAAATTGTCTACGATTTTTTTTTCACAGATATGTCGTATTTTGAGAAAAAATGGACAATTTGAAAATTGCTCCATAGGACGAAAACAATGAGGTTTACAACAAAATCTCAAGATGGCAAAAAGTTGTATTACTTCTTGCTGAGTTTAGGAGAATTTTATCAGATTTTTTTTCGCATTTTTTTTCACCTATTTCCGGTCAGCTCGATTGATCTCAATACTCTGAAAATAATAGAATTAAATTTTTTACTTACATATTAAACTTTGGTCTTTTCGGAGGTTTCTTCGGCGACGAAGTTTCTTCGATGTAAGTAAAAAATTTAATTCTATTATTTTCATGGTATCAGATCAATCGAACTGACTCGAAATAGGTGGAAAACAAATTTCCGAAAAAAAATCTGAAAAAATTCTCCTGAACTCAGCAAGCAGTAATACAACTTTTTGCCATCTTGAGGTTTTGTTGTAAACCTCATCGTTTTCGTCCTATGGAGCGATTTTCAAATTGTCTATTTTTTCTCAAAAAACGACATATCTTTGAAAAATAAAATCGTAAACAATTTTCTAAAAAGTGAACTTGAAGCTTAGACTTCCCCCTTTATGAGCATTGTGAAAGAAATTTGTTAAAAAATTTTTACTGTAAACGGGGTCTACTTGCAAAAGAACAAAAAAACGACCAAAAATTGTCGTTTTCAAAACTGTGTGCCAATTGTAAAAAAAATCGTATTTTTTTTTAAAAAGCCGAAAGGTAGGGAAATCTCTGCTCTTTAAAATGGCGCTAGTTACATTGGCCTAGAACAACTATCGGCGAAATGGCATAAAAAACGTTCCGGCACTGTTTTCAACTTTCGTCCGGAAACTTTCCGACGGTACTGTATATATATAATTTCAAATAAAAATTGAAAAGATACAGATATTCGATTTGGTGCAGCACGAAAAAACGATATTTATTCATGTATAAAGAAAATAAAAAGAAGCAGACTGTAGCACGGTCTCTGTCTTCCTAGAGAGAGCTCTATAGTTCTTTCTCTCTTATCCATAGTATAGACGAAGCGGAGATGAGTGGTACAGGTGAGGTACGCTGCATGTCATATATACTGCGATGCCTTCGCGAGCTCGCCCCTCTGTCTCTTTCGCTCTTATGCGCTACCTATGGATCTCTCTCTCTCTCTCTCTCTCTCTCTCTCTCTCTCTGTCTGGAACAGAGGCATACTATATATGAACCTCTTCGCTGTGTGCGGCTATTCGTAGAGTGATCTGTACGCTCTCTCGTACCTTTACAAAACGCTATCGCGCGCTCTTTCGCACATACGATCATTGATGTATTTGACAATTTACAGGTAGTTAATATAATTAAGAGGACTTGCGCACATAAATATATATATATATATATATATATATATATATATATATTGTGACGTTGCACAATTTCCCTCACGCCGGTGGCCCCAAAGGCAACCGTTCCACGTAGCATTCAAAGCGTAAGTAAGAAATTATTATTTAATCACCTAATTCCCGTCCCTCCCAATGATTGTAAAATGTGCAACACTATCGACGCCCCGAAGAAACTCGAATAACGAAGAAAGAAGATCGCCACCATCAAGGACATCCTGAGGACACCCCGACTGGGCCAACATATCACCACCGGAGGTATCAGGACGTCCAGGACGAATCACGCAAGATCGACCGTCACTGTCTCCGCACCGAAGGAAAACCCGCCAAAAATCCAAAGAGATCGTCCCGTTCATCGTCCACCGGTCATCGATCGACGCGGTGACACAGGAATGAACGAGATGGCAGCAGCACGCAACGAGAATTATCGATCCTAATTACCCTAAATCCCGATACCTATGAGAGCGACCCTACCATACCGACCGCCTGACCTAATTACACCCATCTCTCGATAGATCTCCCCAGTCCATCCCGAACATAATGATTTCTCATCGACTCGTTATCGACTCGTACTTGACCCGTGCCGCTGCTGCCCAATCAAAATTAAGGACGTCCCGGCCTATCGAGAAGCCGAGAAAAATTTGGAGTTTCCGGAAAGAGATGTGCTTGTCACTTTGCGGATAGCTACCGGTCAGTAGAGACACACATTAGCGAGAAAAATTAGAGAAGAGTTGGAAAAAAATTATAGAAAAAGGAAAAACATTTAGAGGAGAAAAGCAAGTTAGAAAGAGTATTAGAGTGAGAGTGAGTAAGAATTCGAGCGAGTAAGGAGGAGAAGAACAGAAAACGAGAAGAAAGGATAAGGAGTGTGCGAGAGAGAGGAAAGGACCAGGCGAGGAGTGAGAGAAAGCGAGAGGACCGTTCAAGCGACATCGACCATTGTAAGTGTTTGCACATTTCCTTTCCCAAGAATATTGGCATTTCCTTTTTGAGATCTCCCCCTTTTTATCAGCCTAAAAATTTGTAATTAGAGTCATCCACCCCCGAATTTCCCACAGTGCGTTTTTGAAATTTCTCCCCCCGCGTAAATTTTATTGTGTTAAGTTCTACATTTTTCGTCGTTTCAAACGTGGAACAGTTGTGCGCGTAGCCGTTAAGTTCGAATAGAGTACCCCCCCCCCCCCCTCTCCCCTCTCCCAGCCAGTGGTAATAATCAAGAGGCCACATAGAGTCGGAGAACCCAACCTGAGATCTCCCCCCTTTTTCCCCTTGCAGTCCAGAATTCCCCTTTCCGAGCTAGTCCTCCCAATATTTCCTAATAATAGTGTATTTTTATTATTTGGTTAATTTTGAAGAAAATTAACTGGCGCCCAGATTATTACAATTTATTTTGCGTTTATTTATTTTTTTTTGGAGACTAGTTATACCCTGGAGATCGTCCGCCGATAGTAAGATTTATTTTGGTTTTTTTTGTAATGGATTATATCCTTTCTTTTCTTTTTGAGGCTTGTTAATTTTTATTTGTATATTAAAGTATTTGTCATTTTTATTCCCATAAGTCATTGCTCAGTTTATTAATTAGTTACCCCCGTCCCGTGATATCCTACTCCCATCGGCGTGACAATATATATATATATATATATATATATATATATATATATATATATATATATATATATATATGTAAGCTACTTTTGTAGGACATTTGAATGTGGAGGATAATTAAAGGTGATCGCCAGCACTGAACGATGAAGTTGTAATAACTGTATGTAGATAATATATACAGATTAGCGTGCGCTAACAATATTTACAAAGCGAAAGAATACTCATATACCTGAATCGATACAATTGTCGATAGCGAACCACCGTTTACATTACAGCGACGATCGTATTCAATACGAGGTTAACGGCTCGGAGTCTTACCCCGTACTGACTCTCTCACGCGTGTGGGGACAGGCCCCCCACCTAGCCCAAGCTTGATAACGCACAAGCTTACATCCCCCCTTTTTAACTCGGGGTGTACGATCCGCCGAAATAAGGAACAAGTTTACTTGCATGGTATAAATTCGATTCGTTTCTTCTGTATCTGCTATCTAACAGAAAAATTACCTCAGACATTTTCTGCTTTATTTTAAATGGACCTACTCTTATTGCATCCAATTTATCTCTGTTTAACTTATTTCCATTTTGTATGTACACTAAATCTCCGACCTCATAATTCCATTTTTTTACATTTTTATCATAATATGATTTATTTTGATAGTGTGATTTTTCTGAGTTTTTGTAGGCTATTTTCCTGTTCTCTAAATTTTCCAAGTTGTTATCCTTTAGTTCATCTGGTAAAAATGATTCTTGTGATCCTGACAACAAATAAGTGGGGGCAAATCCGGTTGAGCTATGGATTGTGTTGTTGTAATTTTTTACGCCTTGTTCTGCCGCTATTGGCCACGGTTTATCTTTATTATGAAATATTTTGCACCTTATTCTGTTAACCAAGTTCTGATTAGTCCTTTCATTCAAACCGTTGGAAAATGCGCAGTCCACTGCTGTGAAAATTTGTGTTATCTTTTGTTTTTTTATGTATTGTTTGAATTGTGCTGAATTTATCCCGGGATATTGATCTGTTAGTAGTATTTTAATGTTTCCATCTTTTTCTACTTTCTTTATCAGCCCTATAAAGTCCTTTGCCACTTGCGTTTTCGACGTTGTTACGTATGCGAATCGTGTGAAGTGATCTACCGCTAAATGTAAGTATTTTTTTGTGCTTTTGTTTCCTTTAAAACCTCCTATTGTGTCTAAGGATACTATTTCTAAAGGTTCTTTTGCTGGGCCGAGTTTAGACAAAGGAGCTTTGTAACAACCTATTCTTGATTTATTTTTAATGCAAGTTTCACACGATCTGCATGTTAATTTTATATGTTTATACATGTTTTTAAAATAAAATTTTTGTCCGAGTGTCAGGATTAAATGTTTTGTACCTATGTGACCTTGATCTATATGTACGTCTTTGATGAGTGATTTCCCAAATTCTTCAGTTACCCATATTTTTTTTTTGTTATTTAGAATTTTGTACATTATGTCATTTTCAATAATGTATTTATTATCTGTTTTCAGAAGCTTTTGATTCTCTTTTATGCTGTCTAATTTTAATGAATTCGCTATTTTAATCGCTGAATTATTGTCTGAACCTTCATGTGCTTCTAAAACTGGATTCCTTGATAAACAATCGGCCTCTATGTTGTCTTTCCCAGGGTTATAGACAATCGCAAATTCAAACTGTGAGATATAGCTCAAGATTTGCAATAATTCTGGGTCGGTACTTTTCTTTACATTTAAACCCTCCAATGGTCTGTGGTCCGTAAACACTACGAATTTTTTTCCAATTAAATGGTATTGCCAGTACAGAATAGCTTCTTTAATGGCTAAACACTCTATAAAGATTGCCTTTTTTGTCTTTTGGGGCTGCGACAGTTTTTTTGAGAAGAAAAACACCGTCTTTAATGAGTTGTCTTCCTGTGGTTGCTTTAATATTGCTCCTACTCCTTCGATACTTGCATCCGTAAATATGTAAATTGGCGCCTCTGGATCAAATATTGCTAGAGAAGGGGCTGAGCACAAATATTTTTTGGTAGTCTTAAAACTGTTCTCACATTCCTTGGACCAGTAGAAGACCACATTTTTTCTCAATAGATTTCTCAACGGGTTTAATAAAGCAATGTGGTTTGGTATAAATTCCAAATAAAAATTAACTTTCCCTAAAAACTGTCTGATTTGTTTTTGAGTTTGAGGCACGGGAAAATTTCTTATAGCCGTCAGATTGTCGTTCATCGGTGTGATCATATTGTTTCCTATCTCGTGGCCCAAATATATTATCTTTCTTTGTCCAAACTGGCTTTTTTTTTTATTCAATGTAAAACCTTGTTCGTGTAACGCTGTTAACACTTGTTCGATGTGTTTTACATGCTCTTCATAATTTTTTGAAAATATCAGTATGTCGTCTATATAATTCACTGCAAACCTATCCAGATTATTTTTCCTGATCACACTTGCAAGGACTCTCTGAAAAATTGCGGGAGCGGACTTCAGACCGAATGGCAAACAGTTCCATTCCCAGTGCCCATGATGGGTTACAAAGGCCAGTTTATGTCTGTCTTTAGCGCGTACTGGGATCGACCAAAACGCCGAGTTTACGTCCAATTTTGAAAAATAATTACAGTTTCTGACGCGTACAGTAAGGTCATCTATCCTCGGAAACGGTTGACTTTCCGGCACTACTATCTTATTTAGTTCTTTAAAATCTATGCACAAACGTGATCTTTTCCCTTCTTCTTTTTTAAAGACCAAGGTTACAGGAGCTGCAAAAGGACTACTTGACTCCTTTATTAACCCGGATTTTAATAAATCCTCAATTTGTCTCTCAATTTCTTCTTTGTCTTGAAAAGAGCATCTATAGGGTTTCTTTGAGATAAATTTATTCTCTGTTAGCTTTATAGTGGCTTCATAACCTTTAACTGTCCCAACATCGAATTTTGATTTTGCAAAAATTATTTTATTTTTCTCAATAATGCTTTCTATTTTATTATTGCTTTCTATTTCATTTTTATTACTCATCGCGTTTAAAGGCCTTGACTCTTGTTTCTGTGATATTTTTAGGAATTCATCTTGACAAAGTCTAAATTCCTTTATTATATCTAACCCTAACAAAAATTCACAGTCAATTGCCTCTTCTTTCACTATGAAAAATTGAAAATTTTTTTCTATATTGCAGATTTTAATTTTTATTGTAGCTATTCCTTCTGTGTTTGCTGTTCCAGCTACGCCCTTAATACTATCTCTCCCACCTATTATTTTCTTAATGTCTTTATTCTTGTGTAAAAATTTATTATTAACTAAAGAGATGTTGGACCCAGAGTCATAAAGACCTGTTGCTGGAAGTTTATTTGCTATAATTCTGATTTTAATAAGTGGGAGAACTACTCGTTTTTTGCTTGTTCATAACCTGCTATTACCTCTTGAACTTCATTATTATTTGTGACCTTAATGTTCTCATTTTTTATCTTCTTTCCTTGTTTATCTTTGTTACGACATATACTTTCTGCGTGAAATCTATTTTTGAAGCCTAATTTATCACAGATGTTGCATGGTTTTTTTTCGCTTACAAACTTTTTATTAGTATTGTCAGTTCTTGAATCAATAATCTTACCAAATTGTTTTAATCTGCCCATTAAATTTTCTATGCTTGTAATAGATTTCTTTTCTAATTTGTTTTGTATAAAGTTTGGCAGGCTAATGACGATCATGTTTATCTGAGTGTTTATTGACATGCTTTCATCTGTTTCCAGAATCAGTCTTCTCTTCTTCAACGCATATTCTAACAACGAACCGTTATAAAATTTAAAATTATATGCGAACACTATATCTACCCAGGATTGCTCGGAAAAAGTATCAACAAATGCATTATTCCAGGCCTCCCAATTTAACAAAGAATTCTGCCTTACAAAAACATGATACCAATCTAAGGCTGACTTCTCCAAAAATAATCTTAATGTTTCTGCATATTTCTCTTGAATTATTCCTACTCTTTCGCACTCTTGAACAAATAGTTTAATCCAAACATCCGCATTTAAATTTTCACCACTAAATTTTTCAATCACAATCTCTTGTACTAGCGTACTCGTTTCTCTGCTTGATGTACCTGTTGGGGCACTGTTTACCTCCATGCCCTTGTTTGTGTCGGCCTCTTCCAAATATTCATCGTAAAGCACAACATTTCCTTCGGTATCTAAATAAATACCTTGAAGCTCCTCAGTCAACGTGATCATGACCTTACGGAATTTGTTTCGAACCTTCATACTCTTGACGACATTTTTCACTATTGCGGACTCGAAGAGCTGTTTGTGATGAGCGCTCGTTTGTTTCTCCTTTGGGAATGAAAAAATTTCCTCATGTCCAAGCAGCTGAATCCTCTTAACTTTGACTACAGTAGTCTTAGCATCTGCTCCGGATTCCGATGTAAAGAAGAATCTTGCTTTCTCCTCCATTGTATCGATTTGTAAGCTACTTTTGTAGGACATTTGAATGTGGAGGATAATTAAAGGTGATCGCCAGCACTGAACGATGAAGTTGTAATAACTGTATGTAGATAATATATACAGATTAGCGTGCGCTAACAATATTTACAAAGCGAAAGAATACTCATATACCTGAATCGATACAATTGTCGATAGCGAACCACCGTTTACATTACAGCGACGATCGTATTCAATACGAGGTTAACGGCTCGGAGTCTTATCCCGTACTGACTCTCTCACGCGTGTGGGGACAGGCCCCCCACCTAGCCCAAGCTTGATAACGCACAAGCTTACATATATATATATATATATATATATATATATATATATATATATATACACGATATACTATATATATATATATATATATATATATATATATATATATATATATATATATATATAGTATATCGTCACGCCGATTGTGGGAGGGAAGGGGGAATGATAATAGCTCGGGAAAGAAACAAAAAATATTCGACGCCAAAAAAAAATGCTCGGTAATTAATAATTTATTATAAGTATCGGCGGACGATCTCGGGGGGGGGGGGGGGGTATTCTCAACGATATGGGGGTGGTTTGGGCGCCAGTTAATTTATAATGCAAAATTGACAAATAAAATAGAAAACTAAAAACCGAAAAAAAAATATTTTTTTTTACTACACAAATAGTACTATTATGACTAACGGTTCTAAAGGGAGGGGTGGGGTATCTCAGGGAAGGGGTTTTCTGACGCGAGGTGGCCGCTGAAATGTTACCACGGACTGTAAATTTCCAGTTCGAAATTTTCGGGAAATCTATTGGGGAATTATTACGGTAATAGGAAGCTACTCGGGTTTTGATGAGTCGACCTTCGTGGACAGGGCGACCTGTTGGTAGGTGGGCGGGGAGCGGGGAGGTGTCTACTGAAATCTTAACGGCTACGCACACAACCGTTCCACGCTCTATATTATCTTCTATAATTTTTCTTTTAACAATGTCCTCGAACGCACGCTAAAAGGGAGAAAAGGGAATACAAGGGGATGGCTCTAATGGTTATTCGAAAATACACGAAGGGGGGGGGGGGGCAATGCACAATTTTAGGGGGTTTCTCTGGTTGGAGAGATAGCGGTGCAAACACTTACGTTCGACGCGCCGGTGCTCGTTCGGCTCGTACCGCTCGATCTCTCTCTCTCTCCCTCTCGATTCTCGCCGCTCGCTCTCTGTCTCTCTCTCCACTGCTCTATCCTTTCTTCGCTTCTCTGTCTCTTCACTATTCTCGCTCACACACTCTCGCACTTTAGTTTTCTCACTCTATCCTTTTTCTCACGCACTCTCATACAATTTATTATTTCACTCGCTCGTTTCTATTTATCTCACTCACTCAAATCGCTCTAAAATATTATTTCACTCACTCGTTTCTATTTATCTCACTCACTCAAATCGCTCTAAAATATTATTTCACTCACTCACAATTTATTCTTTCACTCTAATTATTGTTACTTACACCTTACAATTCCCTCACTCGCACTCTAAATTGTTTTTTTTCACTCGCACTCTAAGTATTTTTTTTCCCAATCACTCTAATTAATTTTCCTCGCACTCTAATTTCTCTAACGCTTTTCGCTTAATTCTCGCCGCTGATCACGCTCTAAGTGACGAGTCTATCGTTGGAGAAAATTTTCTCGCCCTCGGATTGGTCGGGGCGTCCTTATTCGCTGGGGCAGCAGCGACACGGGTTTCTCGGGTCGATGAGAAATCGATTATTGGGAAGTGGCGCTGGGAATATCTAACGGAAGGACAGGTAATTACAGTGACTCGGCGCTCTCGTGATTATCGGAAAGGGAGTCTAGGATGATCTACGTGCGCTGCTGCCCTCTCGTTACTCGCTCCATCACCATGCCCGTATTTGCATGCGTGACGGGTTTTCGCGAGTACAAGATTTTGACAGCTGTCGTACAGAGTGGTGAAAGTGTCGTCGGTGATTTCTTCGGGATATCCTGGTGGTTTCATTTTCGACGTGGCGTCTTGGCTGGTCCCGGGTGTCCTCGGGATAGTCGTGTGCGTGAGTATCTTTTTCCTCTGCTCGGATTTCTTGTTAATTTCCTTTTTTTTTTTTTTGAGTATTTGGGATTTTCGTTTTTAGGTTATCGCCGTGTCGCCGCCTTTAACAATAATGTGCGTGGCCGCATCGACCGCGACGACGACGATGCGATGTCGACGACGCCGGTCGACACGTGCCAACGACGACGACGCCGACGACGACGACGACGACGACGACGACGACGATGACGACGATGACGACGACACGACGATGACGATGACCGATCGCTGCGATCGGGGTATTCCGGTGGCTATGGTTGACATCTCTTCGTGGCGCGGTAAGTGTTTGCATGCTCATATAATTTAGGGATGGAAGGGGGAGTTAGGGATGCTCTATCTATTTCACTTTATGACGTCGTCTCAAATGGCGGGATACGGGCGAGGTTCCCCATAAAAAATCTCGATCCGCAAAAATTCGCGAAAAGAATATCAGTTCGTAAGAATTGTTTATTGAAAAATCTCTTCAAGAAATGGTCCTTGTATTATGCATATTTCTTTAAAGATATATATATATGGCCGAAGCATCGAGGTCGGTTCACGGGGCTCGTCGATTTTTCTTTCTCACGCTCTCAGGCTCTCAGAGGCGCCTTCGCTAATCTTTTGGAGACGCCGGTGCTCGGGATTTTCCCGACTGACGGCGGTGGTGGAGTGCGAGCGCATCGCGCGCGTGGCACAAAGCTCGGGCCATCCTGTTGTGATTAAATTATTATAACTTCTCACGCTTGGTACGCAAAGGGAACACCTGAAACTACATAAGAATAATCAATCACCTTTATCATTATCATTTGACAAATAGTTAAACATGTATTACTAATTGTCAGACTCAGAGGCGTACTGAGAAGCGTCGGACTCGCCGGCACCGCCACGAACACCTAGGCGCCCGTATGATGAATTCCAAAGGTCACGTAGCCAAACGACTGGCGCCATCTTTATGCGCAATGTTCCTTATCAGCCGGAGGACCTACCGGCGATCCTGAAGACGCTATCAGACTCGAAGGCGGTAATCACGGGAGTGCTACTGTCGAATAGAGATTCTATAGAGAAGCGAAGACGCGTCGACGAGGTCTTGAATCACTACCACGAATCCTTCCATGCGATGGCGATGGGGTACGTGCAGATGTATACCAAACTGCAGACAATCGTGGCGTGCGAGGAGCTCTTCAAGGCCAATACCAACGCCAATCCCGCGGGGCCGGGGAATGTGGAGGCGGCGCGCAGTCAGCTCGGGCAGCGTACTTATACGTCTGCTGCTGCTGGTCGGAGCGAGATGGTTCGGCTACCTTGCGGAAACCCGTTGCAGATACACAAGGCATCGACTAGGGCAGTGGTTCTTAACCGTTTAGTCATGACGGACCATTTTACCAAATGTTTGTCTTGCCGGGGACTACCCAGTTGGTTTTCCTAAATTGAGGATTGTTTGATAAAGAAAACAAGCACAATTTTATAATTAGCACTCATTTATTTATTATTTAGCAAAAATGTAAAAGTTACAGATTTTAATTTAATGTGATTTTTGTGACTGCATACTCTTTACTAACTTCTGAATTCTTGGTTCAGTGCTACTCAAAGCTAAACGCATGTCGGCAGTGGCATCCAACCGATTTCGATGCTTGTTTTTAATCATCAGAAGCGTCGAACACCCCTGCTCGCATAGATACGTCGATGAAAATAAAGTTAGGTAATGTATAGCAATGTCTCGAAGCTTTGGAAAAGAAATTGCTTTTTCGCTCCAAAATTCTTCAATATTCATTCCAGATTCGAATGTATCTTTTAAGTTCGTATCGTATTGCATTTCAATCACTTCTTCTTGAATTTCATCAGAGACTTCGAAAACATTGAGAATGAAAGGATTCCGGATCAGTTTCTGAATACTTTTGTCCCCGCAGTCAGGAAAATAGCGATTGAATGCACTTTTTAAATTTGTCAAATGGAGCATCATGTTTTTCTGAATTTCTTCTTTAATATCTGCACCTTGTCCGTCAATAATTTGGTTGAGCGTATCAAATGCAGAAAAGTTTTTTCTTTCGACCTTATTAATCCATAGCTCGATTTTAGCAATAAACGCCCTGATTTTATCTTCATATGCAAATATGTTACTCATGCCTTGCAACTTCAAATTTCCTGATCCTTGCAGTTGAAGGTTCAATTTATTTATTTGCGCAAAAAAGTCGACCAAATAAGCAAAACGTATTTTATATTCGGGCTCATAGAACTGATCTAGCAACTCTCTGTTTTCCTTGTTAGTTAAGAATATTTGTACTTCCTCTCTTAGTTCGTACAACCTTGACAGCATGTTTCCTTTCGAAAGCCAACGAACTTCTGTGTGGAAAAGCAGAGTTTCGTGTTCAGAGTTCATGTCAGAACACAACTGTTTTAATAGACGAGTATTGAGTGCGCTCTTTTTAATAAAGTTAACTACTTTCATAGCTGTTTTCAGAGTTATAGTAAAGCATTCCGGGAGCGTTTTGGCAGCCAATGCTTGACGGTGAATAACGCAGTGCCTCGTAATTGCGGATGGATTTTTGGTTTTTACCAATGCTGCAAGACCAGAGCGAGAACCAAGCATAGCAGGAGCACCGTCAGTACAAAACCCGGCAAGCCTTTTCCACATAAGTGCATGATTCTCCATATTGCATTCATAACATCTGCACCTTGCGACGTCGTTTTCAGTTCTTGAGAAAATAATAACTCTTCTTTAAACATTTTATTGTCCTCCAAAAATCGAATAAATACTAGTAATTGACAGCATTGCGAAACATCGGTAGACTCATCACATTGTAATGCAAAATAACGGCTGTTTTTAATCTTGTCAGTAACTTGGTCTTCAATATCAGTTGACATTTTTTGAATGCGCGACTTAATTGTGTCATTAGAAAGCAGTATTTCACGAATTTTCTTTTGAGCTTCCGCGCCTAAAAGCTCTTCTGCAACTTTAAGCATACAGGGCTTTATTAAAGTTTCGCCGATTGTGTGTGCTTTTTTCGATTTGGCAATCAATTTTGAAACTTCAAATGATGCAGATAATGTTTTTTCAGATGTTGCATAACTTGTTCCACTGGGTCCAAGTTTCATTTTTTTAAGATTTGTTAGTTTGCCTTAAAAAAATTCTCGCGAACTGTTACAAAACTTCGGATGCACGGTCTTCAAATGACGTTCCAACTTTGCCGGTTTTAAAGCGTCGTTAGCAAGAACAGTTGCACATAAAACGCATTGCGGTCTAGTTTCTCCATTAATTTCTATTGAAGTAAAGCCCAGCTTAATATAGTCATCGTCATATTTTCTTTTTGGAGGCATTTTTCTGAAAACGAAGTTTAAGTGATAATATGGACAGGTATAATATAATAAAAATGTGTTGTTTTGTTAAGCTTTTATTTGTGAGGTCTATGGCCAGCTGTGGGAATGACGGTTAAAGTATCTACTGCTCAAGACGTATCAAATGAGCTCAAATACGACGGTATTATTAAGTAGGTACCTATATTTACATATACATCATAATCTGCTCAATTATACCAAACAATTGCATTGTCACCGAAATGATATGTATTCCCAACTTTGCCTTAATTAGTTGAGAATAACTGCTTTGAAATATTAAGTTGTAAGGTTTAGACCCGAACGAACAATCCTACTTACCTACACACAAACAATGCAAGTTGAGTAAGGCTCGTTTTTAATTGCTCACTAAAACCTAACCTAACCTACAAAAATACTGAATTATGCATTATTTTCCGTTTTATGAAAAATATTAAAAACTTTGTACACAGTACGTAATAAGAAACCTAGCAGATTTACAATATGACGAAAATAAAGTAATTACTTACCTACGTAGTATTTATATCTGGAGTAGTTATTTACTATAACTACCTTCATAGACTAAGGATATTTGCTTTTTGCTGTCGAACTTTAAAAATTAAACCAAGTACCTAGTAGGTACAATACTCGTCACTCTCTCAAGGCCACGTAATCCCTACCGCTCATTACATCGTCGACGTTGCAAGTGAAGTGACGATCGATAACGTGCGCGGCCGCGCCACTAAAACAAGGATCGAATGGAACGAAACCCCCGCCCCCGCCCTCGTGCACCGCGTTTCGCCTTCGGACTCGTGCGCGCGCGCTTCGCGCTCGCGGCTCGCGTTGTTTCGACTCGACCCATTACGTCATGCCACATATTATTAGGATGGCTTCGCGGACCACTTGGAATGCCTCCAGGGACCACTAGTGGTCCGCGGACCACCGGTTAAGAACCACTGGACTAGGGTCATCATCGAGCCGATTGCATCTGAGACGTTAAGGTCTCTCGGGTGTCGTCGGTCAGGAATAACGGTGTCCGCCTGCAAGCGTGCACTGGCGATCTGGCCCAGCTGAAACATTTGAACTCGCTCTGAGATGCAGGACTCGTCGTCAGAGAAGATATTCGGCTAAATCCGCGTCTCATACTCCGGGATGTGCCATCGTCCATGTCGCGGGAAGCGGTGGTAGCAAACCTATTGGAGGCCAACTTGCCCGGCGGTCAAGCGGAAGACGTTAAGGTCGTATACGTGCATCCGCCACGGGGCCGCCGTTTCACGTGGTGCGTGACCGAGACCACTGTCGAGATCAGGAGGCGGCTTCTCGACTTGCCGGAGGTGTCGCTGGGCTGGACTTCAACGCAGGTGACGGATCATATAAAGGTGCTACAGTTGTACAAATGCCTCAACTTTGGGCACATGGCGAGGGAGTGTTCGAGGAAAGCGCGTTGTGGGAACCGCGCGGGCGAACATGAGACGAATACCTGCCTGTCAGATGGGCTGCCACACGCGTGCCACAACTGCATGGGTGGTAGATTGCCGGATCGCGCTCATTCCGCACTTGATGAAACGCGCTGCCCCATTCTTCGAAGGCGGTTCGAAGCTAAGGCACAGCTAATCAATTATGGCTAGCTCCCATGGTGCACGCTTGTCTGGGCATCTTACCGTCTGCCATGTAAACTGTCAGTCACTGCTCCCGCACGTCAATGAGTTCCGGCTGCACTTCTCGGCGGAGTTCTATCACATAATCTGCGTTACAGAGACATGGCTGAAGCCGGAAGTCACGGATGAGACGGTGTCGCTGCCGGAGTACACGTTGCGGCGGCGGGACAGGGTCGGCAAGCACGGCGGTGGCGTCGGCATGTACGTGCATCGGTCCATTCAGGCGTCGGTACTCTCCGCGTCCTCGGAGGTGTGGTGTCACATGCCAGAGTAACTCATCGCTGAAATTAAGACGGCTGGGGGAGTGCGGTGCCTTATTGCTGTGGTGTATCGGCCGCCAAAGGTGGGCCAGATGACGGCCTTTGAGGACCGCCTTCTGGAGATTATGCCGGATTACCAACACACCATCGTTCAAAGCGACTTTAATACTAATATGGACGCTGATACTTTCGACTCGGGACATCTGCGCGATTTTATTGCGGGAAGTGGGCTGCATCTGGTTCCGCACCAAGCAACGCACCACACCGCAACGTCCAGCACCAGACTGGATCTCTGCATCGTGAGCGACGAGACCAAGCTCCAGAACTTCGGCCAGCATGCGGTGCCATTTCTTTCGGCTCATGATCTGATACGCATCACATATGACATTGCTGTGCCACTGCGGGAGCCCATCTCCTTCGTCTGCCGAGCGCTGAATCGTCTGGACAGGGAAGCCCTGTGTAGGGACTTTCGGGCTACGGGTTGGGCCCCGTTCGACGAAGCGCAGGGAATTGACGCCAAAGTGTAGTACCTGAACAGGACAGTCCTTTAGATATTTGATGTACATGCTCCGGTGAGGAGAGTCATAGTCAAGCGGCGGTCGGGCCCGTGGATGACTAGGGAGTTGCTGGAATGGATTCGAAGGAGGGACCGGCTTCGCCGTGCATGTAGGAAGAGGAGAGGCACCACACCACAGCATCTACACGAGCGGTTCATTGCTTTGCGGAACACGGTCAAGGCTATGGTGACGACGGCGCGGGACGAACACTACCGGAAATTTTTCCAGGCCCAAGCGAGAAATCCGGCGAAGACATGGGCGGGATTACAGGAGCTAGGTCTGGCGCCGTCAGCGAAATCGGTCACAGCACCTGCCTGTCCGCTTGATGAACTGAACGCGCAGTTTCTGGCCGCTGGAGAGGCGGCGGATGCGTTCGCATTTAGTTGAGTGACACGGGAGAGCCTGGCCGCGGCGGCACGCGGGAGCACCTCCAACGTCCCGGGCAGTGATGGGTTATCTGGGAAAATGCTAGAAATGGCGTGGCCAAGCATCCGTGACGTCGTTCTGCGCCTATTCAATTTCTCACTACAAAACTCCATGTTCCCCGCAGACTGGAAGCGAGCATTGGTATGTCCCATACCGAAAGTTCCAATACCATCGGCACCAACCGACTACCGACCGATCTCCATACTGTGCATATTATCAAATGTGCTGGGGCGTGTGGTGGCACGACAGATCTCGCAGTACCTCGATGCGTGCGGCCTTCGGGATCCCTATCAGTCGGATTTTAGGGCGCATCACAGTACGCAGTCGGCATTGCTAAGAGTCGTTGATGATGCCCGGCTCGCCATTGACAAACGTATGTTTACGATCGTCGTCCTCTTCGACCTGTCAAAGGCGTTCGACACCGTGAAGCACGACTTGCTCGTCAACAAGCTCCTGAACGTCTCGGGCGCCGTCGTGCGATGGTTCGAGTCGTATTTGTGCGATCGTTCCCAGAGGGTGTACGATCGGGAAGGAAACAACTCCGCTTGGGGTGCGGTAAAATCGGGTGTCCCTCAGGGATCAGTGCTCGGGCCCCTGTTATTCTCGCTATACCTCGGCAGCTTCGGTGATGTCCTCGAGAGCTGCTCATACAGTATGTACGCGGATGACCTGCAGATCTACATGTCGTGCCTGCCTGCTGAGATCGACGTCGGCGTTCGGAGAATAAATCGAAATGTACAAGCAGTAAGCGAGTGGGCGAGTCAATTGGGGCTGCGACTAAATCCTGCGAAGACAAAGGCGATTATGTTAGGGACGTCGCGCTTTATAAACGCGCTAAGGGACGCAGCACTTCCGCCAATTCGACTGGGAAACTCCATCGTACCGTTGTTGAGCTCGGTACTCTGCCTGGGCGTTACAGTGGCTAGCACCCTAAATTGGCGGGAGCACGTGCTGAGGGTGGCGCGCAAAAGAAATTTGACCGTCGATCGCCCGAGGACCTGCCGTAGCCGGCTGCCGTGGGACATGCGGGTGACGCTAGTCAAGTCGCTCGTTCTCCCGCATATCGACTACTGCAGCCTCCTTCCCACGAACATCACAGCCGAGCATGACCTGATACTGCACAGAGCACTGAACCGGGGGGTCTGCTTTATCGTCGACGTGCGGCGAGACGAATACATCACGCCGTCTTACCGGAGGCTGAGCTGGCTGAAAGTCGCGGACCGCCGGGAGTTCTTGTTGGTTACCTTTGTGTTCACCTGCCTAACGCACGGAAGTCCTGGCTACGTGGTGGATCGCATCGTGCGAGCGGCTCCAGGGGAATCGCGTAATACACGAAGGCAGGGGGCGGCTTCGAGCTGCGTGATTCCGCACTTCCGGATGAAGCACTATCGAAATTCCTTCATCGTGACCGCCGCCACCCTGTGGAACTCTCTACCGGATGCGGTCATTTAAGTTAATTTGAAATTTCCTGTTATATGGTATACCCATATATGTTCGCCACTTTGTAGCCTCCGACCTATGATGTTATTGTATCCGTCATACTTACATTGTACCGTTCTTAGTCTTAGTTCTTAGTCTAATTTAGATGTTACTGTATCCGTCATATTTACATTGTAACGTTCTTAGTCTTAGTTCGTAGGCTTAGTTTATACTTTATTTACCATGCACGGTATCTCACTACTGCTGACCACTGTGTATTCGACGGCACGGTGCGCTTAGGGGACTTTGTCTCAGCGCACGAAATAAATAACTTTCTCTCTCTCTCTCTCTCTCTTCCTCTCCCTCTCCATCCCCCTCCCTCTCTGTCTCTCTGTCTCTCTCGCGTTCTAAGTATAATGAAAGGAAGGATAGCTAATTCTTGGGCCGTCGTCGGGGTGCGCGGTCTGCGATACTGAAGAATATTTATCCTATACTTTGAATAAACAATACAATTAAGAAATATCGGGTAACTCGTAGCATCGAGCGATTATTTATTCGTTGGTCATTCGTGTGACATATATCCCCCCTCCCCCCCCCCCCCCCCCCTCCAATCCCATCTAATTTATTACATCCTTCACCGAAAAAGTTATTTACCCGACACGTGGCCATTAAATAAACGATCCGATTGCGGGTGTTGAAATCTGATGTTGGTTAGCAGTATCGAGGAATATTTATGAGACGCTTTAAATAAACATTGCCACTAAGAAATATGCGGTTTTTCACATCCGATATTGCTTGGCGGTATCAAAGAATATTTATCAGACACTTTTAAATAAACAATTTAAACAAACAATACGGCTGAGAAATGTCGGGTAATTCCTCACGCCTCATATCTTAACCCCCCCGTTTACCTACTGTCATCCATTAGAATGCTCTCAGCGTATTATGCTAGTCACCTAAAAGTATCGTCCAAATTATGGCTTATATGTGCCCTCATTGCTCTTACATTATTATTAAGAACCCTCTTTGTTATTTAAGTGCAACAATACCTATCATTTCAAATAAGAATAACAATGACGGATATACCGTTTGTAGTAGACAAGAATGTCAAATGAACTTACGTCTAGTATAACCGAATTCATCTTCGGCCTCCGTATCTGCCTCAACTTCGTGTCTCGAGCGTTTGACGTTGCCTGCACTTTTTCTTGATATCTGTGAAAGAAAATAAAGCGAATATATATCTGTCGACAATTTTGAGATACCTATATTACATATAGATTGTATGTTATAACAATAAATGAGAACGTGTGCAAAAAATTAATCAATGATAGGAAAATCCTTCAATATTTATTAAGCGATGGTGGGACATATCGATAAATTGCGGATAGTACCCCGTCGCTTACGCACCATATATTATATCTCTATTCAGTATCATTACCAAAATGGACTGATTCGAAAAAATACTATTTTGTTGGATCAGAATAAAATAAACATACCATCATTTCTGGTTATGAATCACGATTATGCTTTCTTGGTATCGATAAAGAATAATTGACTCCACTTCTACCCGCATTCTGCGGACCATTTTCAGTCCGTGGAGTAGAGATCGGGCGAAGGACGTCCCTCTGCTTTCTTCTCCACATCGGCTGTCCGAGAGCTCGGACCGCCATGTGGGGGAGGCATGCGGCGGGGTGGAGCGGAAATTTAAAGAGGATCGTAATAGAGCCCGCTGTGATTATTATTATATTTTAATAACTCTAGCTATTTACAAATTAGAAGACTTTCAACATTATTTATCAAGCACTTGAGATATACATACAACAGTTTTACACACAATGTATGACTTTTCAAATTGTATAGTAGTTTTTGTTGTATTTGTGACGCGTGTTAATTCTAATTAGCTCTTATGAAGTAATGGCCGCTTAATCGGCGTCCGGTTAACCACGAGCCGTTAAGCGGTCCGCCGACAAAGGAGGGAGCTTCGCTAGACCATTGAGAGATGCTCACGCCTCCATCGATAAAAATTAACAGCTGACTGCACGGGACGTTCGAGTGCGAATTCCAGCGTGGCCAGAACAATACTGTTCATTGATAATTTCGGAATAACTGATTAAATTGTCGTTACGAGAAAATCGTTGCATATCTCCACCTCTCCGAAAATGTTGCAAAGTCAAGTCTTATACCCGTTTATGTAGTCCCGCAACATTGTTAATTTAATGAACTCTTCTACTTTCACGATCCGAAGAAACGGTTGTCAATACTGCACAGTTATTGTGTCGTGATTATCAATACTTTGAATAAGCACGAATGTTTCTTCAAGATATCCGCCGTATACCAAAGTATAACTACAGGTATTATTAGAATTCACGCGTGTGATACTTTACCAACACCACCAGTACTATCAGTACGTTCTTCATGTTTTCCTTAAAAGTATTCTGTGATGATTGTGAAAGGTTTTTGAGACCCCTCCCCAGCTGCTATGTTAATTGACAACCAACCATTGTCTGATAATCAATTTTTCCTGACCGTTCTTACAAAACTCTATACCCATAAGTACGAATTTTGCCGAGGCGTTATCCAGGTTATATGCAATGGATGGCAGTGCCGACCACAGTTTGTCACGGTGATGCGCGGTGATGCTCGTTATTCCACGAGTGACACACAACTATTAATATTGAGCCACAACCGTAATATCTCTGAATCATAAATCAATAAATGACATCACCATTAGTACAATTATCACAATTGTAAGAAATGGTTATTTATTACATTTTATTAGGTTCGAATACCAGATAAGCGAATGTTCTGCTTTGGTACAGTGCCATGAGTAGTTTGTCTGCGCGAGCCGATGCTCTTTCTTACATCCACGTAACGCCAACACCACCGTGCCTTAAAGACGAGCATCCCTCCTTACAGCAACACATGATATAATGCTAACTCTTGGGCCCGAGAGACGCTCGGGCCCAAGAGCGTGGCCTAGCGATAAGAACAGATTTTCCTTCGATTCGGAGTGGGAGACGGTGGAAATTGTTGACCAATAAAGGATATCTAAACTACCCTCTCCAAACCCTACACTATAGATAAAGATAGTTAATAGACTAGTATATAAGGCCCGAAATTTAGCATAAAAAGTCAGTAGTTGAGTAGTTGTTCAGTTGTTCTTGGTCAACATTTAACGATTTGTAAAATGTTCTAAGTCTATTATACAACTCCTGGACAGAGCAGAAAATTACTGTACTGCCTTTCCAAGTCTCAAACTGAGCAAGGAAGAAATAGAAAAGAGTAAGTTTCCAACCGACTCTTCCATCTTATTGAACTGCGAGGTCCACCCCGAGTTCGATAATTTCTCCATTCACAAATATGAGTTGCGAGGACAAAAGCGAGCTCTATCCCTCCATCATCCGTCGAATTGCGAGGACCGCCTCGAACTCAGAGGGTGCATTCCTTATTCATTAATCTCAGTTTCTTCTAACGTCTGGGGACCCCACAGTCTAAATTCATTCCGAATCTTTTAGCGTGAAAGAAACGCCGATCAGGGGGACGCAAGAACCAGCTCCGGAAAATTGTCGCTCAATATAACGAGTATTCACGGGACCTTACTCACAGTTACTACACTGAGGAATTCCTGGAGCGTACATTCTCTCGGAAACCCAACGAGATCCAGTATAAATTGCAAAAATTAGAATTCACAATTAAATTTTTACATCCATCTTGGATTTCCAAAACCGATCCTCGACGAAGAATATGCGAGCAGAGACTGATAACATATAATAAAGCTCAACTCAATAAATAAATCTCTTTTAATCAATTAGCGTCAGTATTCTGGCATTATTTATCGGATCAAACTCCATTAGCCCGTTTCCCAGTACTCATTAGCTTTGTTAAGGTCTAAAACAGGTCAATAGTGATGTTACTAGGACGTAACATCTTGAAATAGTGCGTCGTCTTCTGGAAACAATTTGGCAAATCCTGCGGAAAGACAGCAAGTAAATATGTTTTCCTTATCGGTAACAATAGGCAGCCTGAATTTAGTTTATACCATTCTCACATTAGTAACTAGGTAATCACTTCCCAGCGATAGATCAGCGAGTTTTTTACGGGTAAAAAATTGTTATTTCGTGAAAAATCCATCTTGTTTTTCCGACGAGATAGTTCATATATTAAAACAAGAAACTCAATTCTTGTGTATATTTGTGTTTTCGGCGTTGCAGTATCTCAAAAAAATGTTTCGTCATTCGCTATATGCGTAGTTTTCTTTGTACATGTACAGCTTGACTATGATGCAGGTTGATACCCAGTTCCAGTTTGATATCCAGTTTGTACTTCTAACACGGTTCGAAATGTATTGACGCACGGGCGCACGCACGTGCACACGCACGCACACATGCATGCACGTACATACGCGCACATGCGCATACGCACACACGCACAGCTACGCACACATGCAATTCTAGCGATTCACCTAAAAAATGGGCTGTCGTTCGAGCGCTCTTCTGAACCTTAGGTGCGTCCGCTCTTTCATTTCCATTGGCAGATTATTATATCTTTTGACCCCATCATATAATAATATTTTGTATTCCTCTCTTGTCTCACATGTGCTTATAAATAAATTACCTCTCTGTCTTGTTTGGATTCCTCGGTCATTTTCTACTAACTCTATTTTGTTTCTCAAGTATGTAGCTGGGACAATCTTCAATTACCATTTTGTGTATCAGAATAGAAACATTGTATACAAATTTTTGTTTAATTGACATAAACTGTAACGCCTCCAGCATGTCTTTAATTTTTACTCTAATATTGCACCATAATATAATTCTCATTCCTTCGGTATAGCAATTTTTGTAGATATTGCATATTAGTCTCGTTTATGCATAACAAGATCGATGAACAATATTCAATAACGGAGCTACTGTTGCCTTACACCCTACGCACCTCGTATATGAAAACAAGTTTACACTAATTAGTCGTAGTACTTCTAGTTGCGATCCAATTTTGTTTCCAAGATAATTTACATACCCCGTGAAATTCAAATTTTTATCTATCATCACCCCCAAGTATTTGAATTCGTTTACCACCTTTAATATTTCATTTATAAATTTTATTCTTACACTACTTTCCATAATTTTTTTTCTCATTCCTCTTACCAACATCACTTTGGTTTTCTTTACATTTCGTTATAATCTATTCATTTTCGACCATCCATCAATTCTTTCCATTTGTTCATTAAGATTATCATTTATATGTTGGCTTGAATACCCTGTTGTAAACACTAACGTATCATGTGCAAATAGACTAAATACGCAGTTACCCCCAACAATCTTCGTTGTGTCGTTTATATAAACCAAAAAGAGTAACGGTCCTAATACGAATCCCTGTGAGACTCCCAAATTCACAGGAATGGAATCTGATCAAATTCCATTAAATTATACTCTTTGCGATCTATCTTCTAGCAACGAATTCAGACGACTATAGAAAGAACTTGCTTATGGCGCGAGTGGCACCAAGTTTTTTCCGCCAGAAAATGCCACTTGGCGTCGCAGCGGTCGATCGTGACGTCACTCGAGATTGTATACACTGTTACGTCCCAAGGTGGAGAGAGTTTGAAGCTCTGTCGATAATTCGATGTGCGCGCGATATTTGAATTAGATTGCGCTATTCGGCTGGACGTGAGCTCACCGCCTGGGACTTACTTGTGCTCTATGTACCAACTCAACGATTTAGGATTAATCGTCGAGGATGATTCCTCTTCGAAGACGTATTGTTGATTGATGATGTTTCCCAGACGTCTCGATTGAACCGAGAAGATGTATTTTCTTGGGAAAATTATTATTGATTGCAACACCAACACTTCTCATACAATTAACAAAAACAACTGTACTTTATTCATGTTTGAGATTGTATCTTGAAATTACAACACAAATTGGACTTAGAATGATTTTACAAATGTCGGAGATTTGTTAGCTTAAGATGTTTTCGATTTCGAGGTTGAGTCGATTCGGCTTCTCTTGTCGAAGTTAGTTGACGCTTTCGTCTCGGTTCGGGCGGAGTTACAAAATTATATATATCTGATTGGTCGGATTCTTTAGCGAGATTTTGAGTTTTCCTATCAGAGGGGTTGTTTCAAAGATATGGGGCTGTCCTGAGAGTGTCGTTTGTTTGGACGACGATTGTGAGAAAGAAAAGTGTGTTTTCTGATTATGGTTCTGAGATATACAGAGTTTGGTTCTCGTCAGATTTTACGAGCGGTGATATCGAACGAGGCGCTCGTAAAAATGTGACATAAATAAGGAGAGCAGGGAAAAGTTTTTCGTGCCTGATAATTATGAATTCGTATATGGTCCGCTTTTAAAGCTAGGAGTAAATATTATCGTTATCAACTAGGTTTTCGAGCTACGAAATCGCGCAAGAGGTTCGTGGAAAAGACCTAAAACAGGATATTTGCCAGAGAGGGTGTTTACGTGTGAATAGGGTGTTTTGGTTATGGTTTTATGATCCCTGGTATATTTATGTGACAAGAGCTTGGGGCTCTGGTTATCTTAGCTGGGATCTTTCCCCTAATCTGTTTAGTTTCTACAGATAAATGGTATAGTTTATAAAGGTAATAGTAAAATAATTATAAGAGAAAAAAAGTTGTCCATACTGTTTAAATTTAACCGACAGGCTGCATTGGCTTACAGGTAGGTAAGGTAGTAGTCTGTGTTTGCGGTAAGGTAAGAACACTAAAATACTCCTGGAAATAAAGGATCGTGCACACGGTGGAAAAGTTGGTTGAAGAAGACGCGATGTATGAGTGCGGGATTCGCTTGTCAATTTATTTCACTGTCACACTTACAATTACAAAATTAATGCGTGTGAACTAGCGGTATTACATTAATTGATAGGGGTGTACTCAGAGTCGGGGATCGCACACTGATTTTAGCAATCTCGCTGTGCTTCTTCCCGACTGACGAAGATGGCCGCGGTTGTGGAAATTTGAACGACACACGCGGTGTTGGCCAGGCCACGCGGTGAGATTACAGTTAAAGAAAAGGCGACGTAAACTTGGCGGTTAACGATTGCGTCTAATACGCCAATCGTGCGGGTAATGAGTGCGAGTTGCACGCGGTAATTCACATAGAACTAGGGATATACGATGCGGGTTCTACAAAGCGGGAAATTGTAACGTAATCAATCGCGATCAACGGCGCGGTGCGTAGCACAGTAGCAAAACTCTAACTGACTCGTAGCAATTATGGCCGCTCTCGGACGCCGGCCGGCACGAGTGCTGTTGAGCATGCGCGGTATGGCGAGGCGAGAGCGCCCACGAGGTGCTGCCTCGACGCGAGCCCTTCGGGAAGTTCGACCCGCTAGTGAGGCGAGGCGAAATCCCGAACAGTCTGATTTATCGACCGCAGATGTGCATCACCCATGCTGGGACGTAACAGGCCCCGTAGGCGGAGCCACGAGAACGCGAACGCCCTGCCCGCTCTGCTGTTTGTAAATTGCTAAAAGCTTTGAGGGTCGGACGATCGAAACCCCTTCGAGTCATTATTTATTTTTTCATTATTTTTTTTTTATTATTTCTTTAATTCAGGCTTACAGAGGTATTTTATATTCGATACATATTAACAAGATAAAATAAGTAAAATACTAGAAATTTCAATCTACTTATTCGTGCCCACTCTTAGCTAATTTTAGTTCACGCCTTGCAATTAATTTATAATATTCTCCTATGGCGATAGTAATTTATAAAACGTGCGTGAGCTAAAATTACTCGATGGAAACCACGGTGGACGTCTTCCATCAGGAGGGGAAGGATGATGATGATGATGATGGTTTTTATTATGCCCTAGCGAGCTATGGGGCAAAATTAACAATTTCTGTAAAAGTAACAAACTGTAAAAGTCAATACAAGCCATACACCTTAGAACAAGTTTGTTCTTATATACAAAAAGTTTAATAACTAAACCTTACATTTAGACCTAACCCTACAAAATACAAAAAGTTTAATAACTAAACCTTACATTTAGACCTAACCCTACCACTAATGGCCCAACCAGCGCTGCTGCCCATAATAGGCTTACAAAACCCGCGCTGCTTAACCGCCTCACCACACATTAGCTCTTAGAACTATTACTATAACAGTCGAGGTAATTCGTTACCAGCTGACAATAGAATGAAATTAGAATAAAATAAAATAAGATAAAATAAAATAACATAAGATGACATAAAACCCTTCCAATCAATTTCAGAGCAACCGTCTCCACGCATTCGCCTAAAGTTACTTAGTACTTAGTACTCAATACTCCATGTTACTTAGTTTAAACCGAGCTATCAGATTCCAATAAGTGGGTATAGAGCCGGCCTTTAAATACGTCGATTGATGCCGACGTACGAATTTGTAGAGGCAGCGAATGCCAGAAAAGAGGCCCAGAGATCTGGAAAGACCTATGGAACATCTCAGTACGGTGAATGGGAATGCGAAATGTCCGCTCAAGACTCCTCTCGGACCGCCGCACCCCTGGGTCTTCAGTGGATAGAAGTTCGCTCAAGTAAGGCGGTACATTAGCAAATAGGGAACGATAGACCATAGTACCAAGGAAATATTGCGCCTACCCTTGACCGAAAGCCAATTTAATCTCCTCCTGTACGGCGTAATCGACTCATCTCTCCGCAGGTCAAATATAAATCGGATGGAGTTATTCAGCACTACTTCAAGCTTGGAATTAAAGGATTCCGTCAGATCGTGATACACCAGACAGCAATAGTCGAAGTGCGGCAGAATGAGTGTCTTGACCAGCAAAATTCGGACATCTTGGCTGAGCGAGGCTTTATGAAATTTAAGCTTATGAAGCCCGCAGTGAATACGCTGAGCAATACTCGCGACATGCTTGCTCCATGAGAGGTCAGCGGAAAGGACAACACCAAGATTTCTCGCATCTGCCACGAACGGCAGAACGGTGGAGCCCACCGTGATAGGAAGAATGGTCGATAGATCTATCTCACTGACGTACGCTCTGCTACCAAGGATAAGCGCCTTCGACTTCTTTATGTTGAGCGACAGGCCATTTGCACCAGCAAACCTGGCGATGACATTGACATCATGAACGACCTTGGCAATCCCGTCATTCACTTCAGCCGGTGAACACTTCAGATAAATCTGAGTGTCATCCGCGAAGATAACGTTATCACAGTACGCAAGGTTTGCAGCAATATCATTTATATATTGTGACGAGGCAGTATTGGCCTCGCAGTCGCGTCGAAAAGGGAAAGCAAGAGAAAATAAGATAGAGAGAAAAGCAGCAGCGTCGCGCCGTCTCGCACCCGTGGTGGTAAACAAGTGTACGAGAGGACAGGCACTGTCGGCGAGTATTCGACATTTCCAGGGAGACGGCCAGCGTCGACGTTGACGGGCGAGGGAGAGACGACCGAGAGAGATGGCGACCGACGGCGGAGCGAGAGAGATGGCGGTGCCGATGGTCGATCGTCGATCGTCGGGTGGACCTTCCCCCTTCCCCCCGAGAGAGCACGACGAAGCCGGCCGGCGAATGCGAATTAGATTTTAGTTAGTTTTTAGATACGGAGCGCGATAGTGAGTCTTTGGATATCGATGCGAGGAGTTAGTCTTTGGACCTTGATGCGTGAATAGAGTAAAGAGTGTGATTTGGTTGTGGTAAAGAGCTTGTGAATTGTCGAGGAAAAGTGCGAGAGAGAGAGTGGACAGTTGAGAGTGTGGCGAGAGGAAGAGGACAAAGAGAACGAGCGAGACCGAGGACGAGAAGGAGTGCGAGAGAGAGCGAGAGCGAGGACGACGGATCGAGAAGGAGAGCGAGAGAGAGAGGACGAGGAACGAGCGAGAAAGAGAGAGCGAGACACGGAGACGAACGCTGTGCGAGAGCGAACGAGACAACTGTATAGTACAAGGTAGGCGCACGCGGTGCACTTCCTCTTTTAGAACGCGAGGCAGTAGAGTGCGTCTCACTCCTGCCCCCCCCCCTCCCACTCAAATTTAGGCTGTGCCCTCCGGCGTCTCCGGAGGCCGGCGCGATAAATCAGAGAAAGACTGTGAGAGTGTGTATGAATCGCGAACGAATCATTGTCTGGCGAGAATCGTGTAATCTAGAGATAAATAAATAGCCTTGTTAATCTAGTAGACCGTGTCGATGCTCACACGGAGTTTGTTAATTAATTAAAGTTGTGTGGACGATCCTATGTCCGTCGAATCCCACTATTCCCAGTAGCTAGTCGAGTAGCGAGTGAGAGTAAATATTAGGAAAAAAACGATACCCTTGATGCTACGGGGGAGATACAAGTACCTGGCGCCTAACGAGCGAGAAATACGTAAGGAAGGGAAAATATAGTAATAACAAGTAACAAAATTAAAAATGGGCGTCATTATAGATTTTGGGCTGGTAGCTCTTCGCGGTGTTTGAGCGAAATTTTTACTGCAGAAGAGCTCGTCACAATATAAAGTGAATAACAAAGGACCCAGGACTGAGCCCTGCGGAACACCTGCGGATAACCTGACTGAGTCCGAACAGCCCCCCTTCCCATCCGTAACCACTTGTGATCTGTCTGCCAAATATGAGTAAAACCACTTCAAGGCATGGTCGGAGAAACCGAGCAGCTTTAATTTCCTGAGGAGGTTCAAATGCGGTACAGTATCAAAAGCCTTGCTAAAATAAAAAAGAACAAGGATAGTAACCTTCCTCTCATCCACGGTTTGCCTAACATCATCCGTAACCCTTAGGAGAGCCGTTTGAGTGCTGTACGCTCGTCCGTAAGCAGATTGCCTCGGATTTAGAATGTTGTGAGATTCTAGATAGCGTGACAACTGCTCAAAAATGATTCTCTCGAATATCTTCGAGAACTCAGGTAGAATGGCAATAGGCCGTGTGTCAGAGGGCGATCTCGGCGTTCTTACTTTTAGATGTGGCCGAACAAACGCAAGTTTCCATTGCTGAGGAAAATGGCCAAGCTCGATAGAAAGATTAAATATGCAAGTCAAGTGAGTGATCAGCATTGGGAGCGATTTAGCAATAATAAAATTTGAGATGCCATCGGAGCCAGCATGGAGCGAGGTAGACACAGAACGACTCGTATGGCGCAAGACCGTCTCACCCCTGATAGTTTGTAGACAAAAAGGGTTTTCCACACAGGGGGTTTCAGATAATATAGCAAAAAATAGATGATCTGCTATCGGCGGCGAGGAAGCTGAGACGGACCCATAGTGAGAGTTTAACTCATTTAGTGAGAAGAAATGGAGCGGAGAAGAGAGAGATAGCCTGACAAGACCACAATGTCTCAATGCCGCCCACATCGACTTTTGGTCTCGTGCCGAGTTAAGTTTGGACAGAAGAAAATCACTCCTAGCCCTCCTAACATCCACTGTGACATGATCACGAACTAGTCTGTACATAACAAAGCCCAGAACGTCGTTAGTCCTATTGACGCGCTTGTATAATCTGTTCTTTTCCCTTATCAGCTCCCTTCTTTCAGCTCACTCGTCAGCCACGGCGTTGGTGGTTTTTTGGTTCGAAAAGTGGTAAGGGGCGCATGCATATCAAACGCAGTGAATAATGAGTGCATGACATCCTCGGTGCGAGCGTCAAGCTACGCGGCAGTATTGATCTCAACCACCTCACTAGTAGCCCTCGTTGCAAATATAGAATCGATAGTATTGAGAAAATCACGTTCGCAGAAGTTTGTCAGATTCCTCTTCGTGATCAGACTAGAGGAATTGGAGGATAAGTTGACAGCATATTTGACAGACAGAATATCATGGCCAGCAATAAAGGGGGAAGCCGATTTGTTATACGAAATTAATTTGCACTCATCATCCAGAATTACAACATCCAACCACGAGTCGGAATGCGCTGTATCATGCGTGGCGTCCGAAGGTACAAGAAACATGGAATGAGCAAATATGAAGTTCTTGAGGTAGTTAGCGGTATAATCATTCAATAAAAGATTGCAGTTTAGGTCGCCCACAATGATGATATTCTTGCAGAGGTGAGCTAAACGAGCGAAACTACTTTCGAATTTGTGAAAAAGCTGACCCTTCAGCCTTATATACATAGTCGTGAGCAGAATAGACTCACCACGAGAGAATGTTATCTGCAAGATGACGAATTCAGGGGCATTAGAATACATATTAGGTGATGCATCCATTACCTTTGCACTCAGAGAGTTGTGAATATAGCAAGCAACGCCCCCACCTCGCTTACCCTCACGATCATTACGTATAAGGAAATAATCTTTGATATTGACTAATGTATCATGAATGTGAGAGTGGAGCCACGTCTCAGCGACAGAGATAATGTGATAGGGGTTAAGTTCTAAGTGCAAACGAACGAGGTCAATATGGCCCAGGAGCGAGTTAGCGTTAAAGTGCGCTATCCTTAGATGAGGATCAGTGCACCTCCCAGGTAGTGTGCGCAAAGGGGACTGTAAGGGAACAATCTGAGGAGTAGGCAGTCAGACTATCTTGGCAAGACCATCAGCCGAACTGATAGTGACCACTGGTTGCCCGTTGTCTTTTCTGGCAAAGATTTTAGCATCTCTAACCCACACATACTTGTACGCCGCTCTAGCTGCATGCACTTTTGCTAGCCGAAGTAATTAATGCTGGCACTCTGTCGCCAGCATTTCGTTGACAAATATATGTAATGAAGAGCGGGATGAGGGTTGGGAACAGGATTGTAGCGAAATAAAAAAAGCAGATTTAAATGCCTAAGAAGCATGCAAAATTAAAGATAAATGTTCCTTTAAGTAACCATGTATGAATTGGTATTTGCATGCACCCAATGATTTATGTTATCTGCAGCGTATGGACTTGAAAAGAGTTAGTAATGTAAATCACGCGAAGTATTAGTTTATATGAAAATCGTTTGTATATAATCTATTATAGTACAACATGGTCAATTATTTTAACATTGTCCTCTCCAATATTTCATTAAATCTAAAAAAATGCATATTTACAGCGTGTACGCGCATGCATGCACGTCACGTACAAAATCGGGGCCCTCGAGGCACGACATTTCCTCAATAATTTAAGACTCCAAACCCTGTCTTATATGTATGGGTGTATGCATGCGCGTTTCTTTTTACAAGTGCACCACTCATTGATGAGTAATTCTTAAAAATTTTCTATTTGGCCGGGTCGCGGTACCTTTGAGACTGTGTTTGCAATTTATCGTATCGCGGATATCTGGCGATTGCCATTTTAAATAAATGAACAAATGTACATGGACGAAGAATTTAAAAATGTATTCCCGGTAGAGTGCGCAATCTCCCGTAATAGACCAGAAGTCGAGGTGTGTTTGAAATACAGCATTACTGATACTAGTTTCAAGGTGCTTTGAAATGCTATTAACGTGGCAAGCACGATGAAATTCTGAATTGAAACATTTATACGCTGTTATTACCACGTCAAGAAATTGATCACACGGAACCTGCAAAGAGCCAAGCTTATCATTTGCATGATTTTTGTATGCTTCCCAAAAAATGAGGAGATCATTCGTTTTTTCAAAATCCTGATGACCCCTCGTCAACATATCTGTATAACATTGGCAGTTGAATTTACTTGTGCATTTATAGATGAGGTACCCTGCAACGTACTTCATCGAGCATTCTTAGAGGGGATGTATTATTTCGAATTTGCAATCAATATTAAAACTTTCCCCCATCTCATCTGATTTCGTAGTCACATCGACTTCTGGTCCATTTTGAAAAACGTCGATATCTCGAGTAACGTCGGACGTTTCTCGGGTTCGAGTAATTTCACACTCGAATTTCGTCCATTCAAAAGCGAGGAATGCTATCGAATCGTCGGGTTCGCAGTTCGTTACTGCTGGTGGTTTTATCAAATGTGCCGTCACCGCATACTGCAGATTCCAACGAAAGCACATTGCTGACGGATTATCATTATGACCGGCGCGATTCCGGATAACGGCGAAAAGATTTTCTATTGGATCTTGATTTAATCTGGAAGTGATTAAATAAAGATCCCCGCCATTCCTCATATCGTCCCACAAGCCGCGCACGCTCCTAATGGTCAGTCTGAAACCCTCGAAGAACGGTGAGTTTTTCCCGACTGAAACGGTCCATTTTCTAGCCACTTGAGGGATGTATGGAGATAATCTTCGACTTCAGGTTGCACACTCGATAACGCGCGTCTCAGCGGGTTCGGATCTGTGCAACACCGGCTATTCAAACAATCGAACAGATCATTTAATTTTTGGATGAAATTTGCGGTTGCAACACAGTCCGGATGCTGAAACTCGTCCGTGAATTTACCTACATTGATCGCGGCCGAAACCGAACGGCTAAAAACTTGAGCCGCGAGGCTCACTTTCATTTTTTGAAACGAGTTCGGTTCTATGTGCAGATCTGTGAGTTTTGGGGCCGCTTTGCACATCCGATGTCGTTCGACATTGCGTAGTTCGTGAATTACCTGCCACGAAACGCGATCATTATCGATTCTAAAATCTCTCGTGAGCAAATTATTACGGACGCTTTTTATTAGATGTGGTACATCGTACCCGAAAAAGATTTTGTGCCCGGCACATTCAATGTATGGCTTCGTCTCACTGACCCCCATGGACACTATGGCCGTACGATTATTGGATCCCTAATCGCAAACCATATAGCGATTAAATCCAATTGAGAAAAGGGAATTTAAAACCATATCTATTAGTGATTTTAAAACAACGTTTCGCACGTTTCCATGTGAAACGACGTACGACAGCGGTTGCTTTCAAGAAAATTTAAGCCCGCGAATCGTGAAAACGAATGCGTAATTCGCAATTTCGTTAGTTCGACGGAGTTCGCCGAAGTCTTGAAAACCTTCGACCAAATCGTCTTTCGAATTATATTCTAAAAACCGCTTGATCGACATTTCGTCCCACATTAGAACACACCGCGCCTCAAGTCTCGTCATTGCTGCTTTAGCTTTCGTCTCTAATTTTGCAAAAATGCCGGGACTGATTCCAGGCGACAGATGGAGGTTGTTCACCCACGTGCGAATAGCTTTGACACAAGGCAACGCAAAATTGTAATTATCTTTCAAATGAGAATGAATCGTCGTTCGGCGATTTATAATATAGCGATAAAGCAAATTGCTTTTCCTCTTCTGTAAATGGCAGGTTCTTGATGTGATTCAATTGCACATTAAAGAATTGAAGCTGGTTGTCGGTTAACAATTTCGATGCCTTAGCAAATGCGACGGCCTGAGTAGTATTTTTTAATGCTGCCTGCAATCGTCGAATCTTTCGATCTTGATTTTTTATTTGTTTGCGCAAAGAAATCACTAATCGTCTCAGTTTTAGTTCGACAGGGGTGCAGGATTTGCCTTTCAATTTCGCGTATTTACCCCGTTTCGCGATTAATGGCCGGCGGATGGGATTTGCGGTCGCGATGTTGTCCGGTACAGCTCTATTAATCCCGAGGGCGTTTTCCGGGTTACTTTTATCATCTTCTACCGTCGCGATATCTGCACCAATAGGCAGTGCACCACGCTTTATAAAAACTCTACCTTTCACACCACACGATACTTTATCAGTGTCCGAAAAATGCACGCCACAAATCCTGACAACATTCATTTGTTTCGACGTCAGCCGTTCTAATGCAGTATTTTGGTATCGAATGATCCCTTACCGTCGACTGTTAAAAGTCAAACAAAATAATCACTGAATAAAGGCAGAGCCACACCAAATTGCAAAAACACGATTTTTTCCTGATAAAAGAGAAGACATGAGCACGTTCACCGGCATCGCGTACAATGTTGCGAGATACACATAAATACGACTTACGTGTTCTCCTCTCGTGGAAAACGATGAAAACTAATATTTGGATATTTCCGTTTTGTCACTGAACACCCACTGTATGCACACACATTTCTGTGCAGCATTCTAAATTTCGTTGACGTAAAAGACGCGCCAATGTAAACAAAACAGCCACACATGCTTGTATGTCGGCTCGGACTGGGGATTTACCAAAGAGAAAAAGAGAGACAGAGCGACAACACTGAGCGCCTCTAGCCACTTGCGCCTTGAATCCAAGCACTTATCATTGCGCTGCTGTAGCGCTTGGCAACCGATAGAAAAGCGTTCCAACATCGTACGACGGAAACCAATCAGCGTTTTCTGCAAAAGTCACAGTTTTGAGGGTGACTTTGGGCCGCACGCGCTGCTGACGGTGCAATGCCCAAAGCAGATCCGTGGGAAGTTTGCCGGAGCACCGAGCATCGACCAATACGCCGATGCTTCAATTAGACAGTCTCTTAGCAACAGCAAGAGCAATAAGTCGTCGGTCTCGAGGCGCTAAGTTCGATCGCGATTTGTAACTTAAATCTTTGTATTGCGTTAATAAATTCACCCGTTTAGTATCGTAGTTTTCGGAGTTGGGGTGCGCTCATTTTTGCTAACCCTAAAGAACCCGTCCTCGAATATCTCGTTCTCACGTAACGAGAGTTGGGGGGCACAACACACTGAAGAGTACACCCGAGTATCCCTGCGTAACTCGCACGGTTGTGTGAGTTCTAGAGATATTCATCTATGTATCTAACACATGTTTGCAGTGACGCCGGTGACTAGTGTGTCGTTTCGCGTCTTCTTTTCACCACGTTATTAAAACTCTCTTTGTTATTTACGAACCCAGCATGCAGATTTCGGCATTAAAAATCACCGGTTCTCACGATCCAATTTATCTCTGTATATTGCTTTCAATATTTTTAGGAAACAATATACACCACTCACAAAAAATTGAAAATTTTGTTTTCGCTAATCAACAATGGCAATATTTGGCAGCACGTTACTTTGCTTATATTCGTCGTATGGAAATGAAAACAAGCATTTTGAAGATTGATTGATCTCTTCTTTAACATCCTTCGACAGATTTTTTTTGTCATTGAGAGCCTGCCTAGCTACATGTCAACAAGTAGTAGAAACAAAATTCTTACATTTTCTTCAGCACGTTATGACTCATACTTTTTACAAACCCGTTTCTGCCGAAAGTCTTTGCCGAAATTAAAGATTACACAGACTGCCCTACAAAAATTTGTTTTATACCTGCAATACGATTTTTTTTCACTCATCTGAATTATGCTTTCTTAAATCAAAACTCGTGCTTTTTACTTTAGAGTTGCATGTCTTTTAAATAATTAGACTTACAGGAATTTGAAAAAACGAAAATGAAACTGAACACTAAGCTTTTGAATGACGCATACTTTGTCTACTGATTGTTTTATATTTGCACGGTACTATAACAAATGGAAAAAAATCTGGCTTCTATTACAACAAAACCAGTCAAAAGCTTAGTATTGCAGCTTCTTTTTCAAGTTTTTAAAATTTCTGTAAGACCATCTTTAGGAGATATGAAACTTTAAAACGAAGAGTAGAACTTTTCATCCAAGTACTCATAACTCAATGAATTTTTTTTTATTGCAAATATCGGAAAACACTTTTAGGGCCGAATCTCAAAACTTTTTACTGAAATAAAAAAATTCGGGCAAAACAATTGTTATAAAAAGTATTAGCCGAAGTTAGACGAAGAAAGTTTAAGGTATTTCCTTCCCCATTATTTTTTGACTTGCAACTCATGTAGGATTGCAATGAAAAAAATATCTCGAAGAATGTTGAAGAAGAGACTTCAAACTTCAAATTGTTTTTATTCGTTCTTGTGCAACAACCGTAACCAAACTTATATACTATCGCATACTGACATTTTTATTGATGGAACAAAAAATTCCTGTAATTTCTGGAGCCGTATATATATATTTTTTGGCTTATCAATTCATAATTCAAAAAGTTAAGATCACATAGTTTTTGCAATTCGTTGAAATTGTACTTATTAAAAGTATGATCTACCGAGTTTGGATTCATATTGCGTACTTCGTTTTTTAAGAATATTTATTTACCATTTGATATCGTTTATTCTTTACTGCATTAAATTTTACACATGCAAAAGTTAACAACTTATTAGAAAAAAAGGAGGGAAGCCAGTTTGTAATGTGATTTGTAACTGTAGTACCAACTCGAGGATTCTTCTTTCGTTTTATACGGAGTATCTAACAAAATATATTATCAGACATTAGCTAAGTTGGTAGAGTTCTGTGTTTCAACCGACAAGTTCGCGTGATCAAACCCTGTATACTATCCTTTTTTTAAATTTGCTATGTCGTACAAAATGAATTTTGACGGCTTATTACTCTATAATACAAATTCAATTCAAAAGATAGTTTATTTTTTACTATTATCTAAATTTATATTATACTATTAGCATTTTTAGGGTCGATATTATATACGTTGGATCAGTGGGGTACGGCAGTAGCAGCTCGGGAAACGAGAGAGTCGGCATGAATACCCCACTGTATATCTCGCCTTAGAGAAAGCGAGAAGGAGCTACTGCCGCGTTAGTGTAGAAAAAGAGAGCGTCGGCATGCGTACCCCATCGTATATAGTACCTCGCATTAGAGAAAGGGAGAAGGAGCTACGCCGTGCCAGTGTAGAAAAAGAGAGAGTCGGCATGAATACCCCACTGGATACCTCGCATTAGAGTAAGCTAGAAGACGCGCTTGCTCGTCCGTGATTGGTTAGAGAGGAGGCGGAGCTACGTCTGAAGTTGTGTAAGGTATACGCGAACGCGTCTGTGCGACCTAATACATTCTTGTAGCGACGCCAGCGCCGTCTGTACTTGGGGTACCGAAGCTCGATGGGGTTCTGAATTTCTGGGGACCATCCAAGCCTAAGCAAGTCCCTTCTATATTCGTCTGAATTCGTTGCTTCTAGGTAGCTCTTAAACCAGTTAAGTACTTTCCCTTTTATTCCATATCACCTGTTCGAGGGAGGATCTGGATTGCGGGTAAAGAAAGCGAGACACACCAAAATAAAAACCACTATCGAACGGTTACGTTCACAACGACGGTTGATCATTCTTTATTGTTTAGAGATCTATTCGATCAGTCACAAGTTCACAAACACAGAGAAACACACAGCGCAAGTCTAGATAAGCGAAGGACAAAGAACTATGAGACGCGATGGTCAAGGCAGTAAGCGCTGGTCAAGACACAGGTAAGTATCCGTATAACGGAAACTATGGTCCTTGCACAAAGCGATGGTCACACGAACTCGAAAATATATATAGCGGAAGCAAAGGTCGGTACAATAAGCGATGGTCAGGTATACGAAAGTTGAAAGCGAAGGTCAAGGAACAAAAAAACAGACTTGATAACTGGGATGTCGCACAAAGGCTAGCGCAATTCACGAAAGAATGCACCGCGAGACCGGTTCCGGCGAGTCACGAGGAGAGCGAACGAGCGTCGTAGAGGGGGGAGCGGTGCTAGTATCGATCGACGCTAATTCCTTCATCGATAGCTGTTGTATGTCGCGCGGGAATTTGAAATACATTTCGGCGTCGCCGAAACACCATCCCATTTTCTTTAGTAAGATATTTCTATCTACTAATTCGAATGCTTTTCATAAATCTAAAAATATGACTCCTATAATTTTCCCTTCGTCAATACTCTTTTTCCAATCTGATACAACTCATTGTAGGATTGTTTCATAGAATGCTTCGCTCTAACCGCGATTGACACATCACGATCAGATCATTCCTTTTCCATATACTATACTAATGGATCGTGTACTATTATTTTTAATATTTTCTCATAAATCCGTAGTTTATTTATCGGTCTAAATTCTTCCACTTTTTTGTTTTTTGGAACTTTGATTATTCCTTCTTCTCACGATCTATTAAGTATGACACATACATTTTCAGCTGCTACCGTTGTCACTTTTTTCATTATTTCCATGATTATTTCTTCCTCCATGGCACTTTTGTTTTATAGTTTCCGGAGTATTCTAGTAAATCTTTCTGCATCCATTCCTTTAAATATTTCAAATTCACTATCCGTATATTTATTCTCTTCCAGTCCCACATTATGATTATCCTCCGCAATCGTTATTAGACTATGTATAAAATATATGTAGAATATATTTACCATTTCGTGTATATTCTTATGTTTTATGTTACCACTTTGGATTTCTCTATTTACATTGTGATGATGGTCTACCTTCAACCACGTTTTTTTTCCTCTTTCCCACGCGCCTCTTTCTTGCCTGTGACTTCCTGCAGCTCGCCTTTGAAATACAAATAGTCTTTGTTTCCCGATAAAGGCCCCAAAAACACCTCTTTTCCATTTTCCACCATCCAGCTATAAAGCATCTATCTTAATGGCCTGACCTGACTCAAACCCGAAACACCTGCCATTCCTAGAATCTCCCAAGACATTTCCGTTTCCAGAATGTTCTAACTCCCAAATTTTCCCCCCACCAAACCGCGACTTTCCCACAGGTTAATGTTATAAGAACCACCCTTTCCTTAGGCTAGCTGGTTAGTAGTTTTCCGATCATGGAAGCAGCAACGTTACGTTGTCCGTTGTAACACTGAAAATAAAGTCTTGTACTTCTCGATTAAGTGTCTACCACACTTTTCATCTCAATCGCCGCGTTCCGTAGCCGAGTCGGTAGTCCCAATCACAACAAATAAATTAATAAATAATTCGTGACATCACAATATTATTATTATGTGCGTTACCCTTTAACAATGTTTAAGCGATCCCCACTTTCGCTCCGGGTTTTTCTTATTGGTATCCAGCTGAGATTCTAAATAACGTTTCTTAGCCTTTCTACATTAGTCATCCGCTTTATTTCTCAACAAAGTTGTTGACAACAAAGCAACAAAGCTGTCGATATAATTCCTATTAATTCTCACCTTTACCTGTTCGTGCCAGTTTATAGGGCCCGTCCCGCTGCTTTACTACTTGCCGAATTTTATTAGGTGTTGGAATTAATTCGTAGCGTTTTTCTGAAGAAAAAATATCATTTATTTTAAATGAAAATAAAAAAATATACTAATTAAAGTATTGGTCACCGCTTTCTAGTACTTTTGACCATCTTTCGGGCAGGGTACGAATACCGTGTCGGAAGAACTCATTGCCTTTAGATGCAATCCACGAATCGACCCATTTTTTACAATCTTCGTAAGAAGTGAACTTCTGCTCAGACAGTCCATGAGCCATCGAACGAAACAAATGATAATCTGCCGGAGCAATATCTGGAGAATACAGCGGGTGGCGTAGGACTTCCCATTTAAGTGTTTCCAGGTATTTTTTTACCGGCTTTGCGACGTGCGGACGAGCATTGTCGTGCAGCAAAATGACTTTGTCGTGTCTTTTCGAGTATTCCGGCCGTTTTTCTTTCAAAGCACGGCTCAAGCGCATCAATTGTAGTCGGTAGCGATCCGCAGTTATGATTTCATTTGGTTTGAGCAATTCATAATAAATCACACCGCCCTGATCCTACCAAATACAGAGCAGGAGCTTAGACCCATGGATATTCGGTTTTGCCACTGATGTTGATGGTTTGCCGGGCTTAACCCATAACTTTCTGCGTTTCGGATTATCGTAATGGATCCATTTTTCATCACCAGTGACAATTCGATGCAAAAAACCTTTTAGTTGAATGAATGAAGTAAAACTCCCCGCAAAAATACTTTATTCGGCACGAAATTTGACATATTCAATCAATTAAGAAGTGGTGTTGTTTATGATTAAAAAAGAGGTTATGTCAAGCAAATAGCGGTCAATGATAGCTGTTGCACGATGAACACATTTATTGTAGGTAACAATGACATACTGCACTACCTACGCCATCTCTTGTAAAACGCTACGAATTAATTCCAACACCTAATATCACCACCGCTTAACGTTGCCTGTCATTTGGAAGGTAATTTCTTTTCTTGGCGCAACCTCGTCAAGACATTTTACAATCGTATTTATAACTACACTCGCTAAGACGTCGATATTATTGTCTTCGTCAATAATGTTGATGCTACTATCACTCAATTTAAGAAATTTTTCCACGTTCATCATGTTATAGTCTCTACATTTGATTGTTCTGTTTTCGACCTCTTTTATTCTTACATCCCAGTGCAACATTATTATCAAATGGTTCATAAGTTTTGGCTCGGGCAATACTGTTATCCCTAGATGTTCATTTGTAAAAACCGAATCAATTGTTGTAACTGGGGTATCCACAATTTACGAATTCGCTCATTGACTAATTGCTTCAAACCTACTGATTGTGAGTTCATTATTTTCATTAACTTATTTCGACAATAATTTTGTATCCTCATGTCTATATTGAAATCCCCCATTATTATAAAGCGTCATTCAATAAGTCATTGCTCATTTGTTCTAGGAAATCTAAAAATTTAGCAACACTACTCGGTGAGTGATACACTAACGTTAACGACCCTTTATAATGTTTATTACTAATTTTTACCGTTATTGTCCACCAATTGTTTTCAGAATTATTTAGGCCCATAATTTCAAATCCAAGTTGTGTGGCTAGATATAATCATATTCCTCCTGTTCTAATAGATTCGGAATCTACTCTCACATATGCATATCCATCCATCTCTCATGGATCCCCTACGTTGATCGTCAACTATATTCATTCGCGTTTCTGTGAATCCTAATATATGTGGCCTTAGTTTCTCTAGCAGTACATTTTCTATTTCTTCATTTCCTTCTTCATTATACTGCTTATAAGAGTGCAGTGCATCCTCTTTCCAGGTTTGTATTTCCTGTCTCATTTTATACAATTCTTCGTTCACAGCTTCCGTTATTGCTTGTTTGATCAAATTTTTGCTAACCATCTCGTTTTTTTATTTCTCGTACCATTATATAAATGGCATCAGCTACTATCAACTACTGGCAACAACTTTCCTATCCACACCACTCCCCATTACACGACTGCCATCCTCATCGGCTGTTTACTTTTCCCCACTGCTTCCGCCTGCTCCGCTGCCTTTTGTTGTTGCTTTCATCATGAATAGTACTGTATTCCCCTTACAGATAGTTAATTCATTCTGCTGGTTATGCACTCTATGTAACTTGATACATCCAGGATGCAAGCTTATCGCACGAGATGCATTTTACCCCCTCCGTTTAACTTTCCTTCCTGCATTACCGGCATGCACCCGGTCCCCAGAATTCTTGTCTCCATTATCTATACTCATTATGATAATGGAATTACGGTGAGTTACGCTGAGTTGCGCTGAGAGAGAGAGAAAAAGAGAGAGAGAAAAGTAGAGAGACAGAGAGACAGAGAGACAGAAAGACAGAGAGACAGAGAGACAGAGAGACAGAGAGAGAGAGAGACAGAGAGAGAGAGAGAGAGAGAGAGAGAGTAAAAACAATTAAAACCAGTTACGGATGGATGGATATTTGAAAGCCACAATACCACATTTGGAATATTACAAGGTGCTTATTTATGGTCAAAATTTGAGATTTATGAAGTATCAGAAATTATGCGACAAAAAGAAAATATAACTTTTGCGATGGCCTTGAATAACTTAGCTTTGGGGAATACAACAAAAGAAGATGATGAATTATTTGAACCGAGACAATGTAATAAATTAAGTGACTATATCACTATTCCTAAAGATAGTATGAAATTATTTTCAACAAATGCTTTAGTTGAAAATTACAATAATTATTTTCTGAATTCCTTTCAAACGGAAGGATTTATCAATAAATTTGTTGATTATTGTATAGATCATAATACCCTTCAAAATACAAAAAAATGCTGAAATATGCAAAAATTATGGCAACAAATAAAACCAAAAGGTACAAGACAGATATATGTTGACTCTAAATATTCGTACAGACGATGGCCTAACCAATGGAGCGTGTGGAAGATTGAACCATATATCGTATGGTTTTTATATTGACGAATCGATGAGACACGTCAGTCTACCGTATATATTTAAAATATATATTTTAAATATATACGGTATATATATATATATATATTTAAAATATGTATATATTTAAAATATGTAGATTCAAAGATTGGCAATTTGACACGACCAGAATGCTTTCAACAAAAGAAACAAGATAATATACCGTCGCTTGATTTAACCCCAGTAGAACATACCACTAGAACAATGAATTTAACAAAAACTTCAAACATCCACTTATGTCGAAAATAATTCCCTCTTACTCCTTCAGAAGCAATAACGATTCATAAGTCACAAGGAGCTACATATAATGCTGGAGTAACAAATTTAACAGGTCGAATAGATCGACGAATGTTATATGTTACCTTTAGTAGAGCGACTAGTGTAAGTGGATTATTTATCAAAGGTCAATATAATGCCCCCAAAAGCATCGATGTTAATGATAAAGCCAAAATAGAAATGCTCAGATTGAAAAAAGAAAATCCTTTAAAATTATATCTTCCATTTCCAGAAATCAATGAAGAAAACGTTAACAGTTTATTATTTATATATGTATCAAAATGTTAGAAGTTTAAATAAACAAATGAATTTAGTTCAATCGGATAAAAGTTTCAGATAATGTGATATATTTTAAGTTTTGTAGAAACTTGGACTCTATAAAATGATAATCTTGATATACAAGAATATACAATAATTCTGTTGGAAATAATAATTTTTCAAACTGTGCTCTGCGCACTGGTGGGATAGTGCGCATGAGCGTCAAAGTAGTAGGGACGGAACTCTGTGCGTTTGCGCAGCTGTATGCTTCCGTCACTCTACTCTACTCTCTCATGTTATGTGCGAACATGGTAAAATGAAGCAAAGAAAAGAAAAGACTCGTGTAATCCTAAAACTGTGCGGACATCCAATAGAAAAATGGCGTGTCAAAGAAACATGAAATAACACAGAAGAGAGTGCTCTGAACAAACAACTTTATTTTTTGTATCAATCTAATAGAATAAATATATTATAATTTTTCGTTCATAACCTCAAAACTACGCACGTGCTCACCTTTCAATATCCCTCTTTCACTCATACAATCAACAAATTCAAAGAAAAGGTGGTGCAGGAAGGCACAGAAAGGTATCAGGAAAGCATTTAGAAATATAACATACAAAAAAACAACATCAATTCATGCCGTAAAGTTTTTTTAAACTTGTATAAATAAAGAAACAAATAGCTTTATGATAACGACTGGTTTAGTCATCAACAATTATTCCATTGCCACAATTTACAAATCACCAAAATTCACTTTTTGTTTGCGCGAGCAACCAACATGGTTAGCGGATAAAGGAAAGCGAGGGAAAATAATGAATCGTCCACAACGAGGACTGCGTTTACAACATTCGTTGATCGTCACTTTATTGTGGCGTCACTTTACAAACAGAACAAACAGCCGGCTAATCGAAACGTAGAGCAATTTACACGTAGAGAGCCGGGCAACCTTTCCTTGTACAAGAGCTGAGCGCGTAACACGTACTCGATGATCCAAGAGAGAGCAAACTACTGCCGATTTTCTCTTTATTCGAGACGTCAAAAAATGTACAGGCACACGAGCACACACTTAGAGCGACTCACAAATGAGCATATCGGGATGGTCGAAAAACTATAGATACCGATGGTCCGTGAGAAGCGATAGTCTCAATAAGCGAAGGAAACCTCGATGACGGTTAAGATGCGCGATGGCAAGAACCGTTCTCCAACTTAGTTTAGTGTTGGCCAATTTCGGTCATAGGTTCCAGTATAAGAAAAAACGATGGTAGTTTGACGTTTCGATCCTGATTTGGATCCTCTTCAGAAAGTTTTTATTATGCTAAAATTTTACAATGTATTATGTAATTTCTGTGTATACGAGTAAATTATGTGGAAGTGTTTGTTATTCTTATCGTACGCGAATTTTATAAAAGCGCGAGAGTAGGTCTATTCTAACATGTAGTGTGAAGTAATGAATACCGATATGTCATATGCTTTTTAGTTATGTATATATGATATTTGACCCACCTTTATAATCCGTGGGTTTTGTTATTGGGAAACAGCTATTTATTATAGATGGATTAATTAGGATCTAGTTGTTTGCCCTCTCATCATGTCTTGTTATCCAATGTTGAGACTCATCTCTAATCCGTTTGTTATCTCTTTTCTAGAAATATTTGATTAATACGGATACCAAGTCCGTTATTTTGCGAACTGGTATCAACTGCAATTATGACCAGAGTGAGGAAACTGTGTAATGTTTAATCTGTCACCGATTAATAAATTTTGTAGTCTAATAATTACCTCTTAGAGATTCATATCAATGAAATTATTGAGATAACAGTCGCGGACACAATGATGTTAGTTTCGGTTATTGGAATTACCAGATGGTCGAACGTTCGCGATCTATGCTATTGTTCCCACTCTTGACTCGCGCAAAGACGGTTAAGCCTTGTGGACAGTGCCGTATCAATTATGAAGAGGTTCAAATATATGAAATACTGAATTAAATGATAGAGTTGTATATGCTGCTTAGTTTTTCGATGTCAGTTTTAAAATTTATTGCATTTGGGTGTGATTTTATTTGTATCATCTCTAGTATCAGTCGTTTTTTTAGCCATTCTTCATTATTTAGGATTTTTACGTTGTCAAAGTTAAAATTGTGTTGTTGTTGAATGCCGTGTTGTGCTAGGGATGTATGTACGTTCTTTGTGTGTCTGAGACTATTTTTATGTTCATTGATTCTGGTTTTTAGATATCTCTTTGTTTGTCCTATGTATACGGAATCGCAATTCGCGCAGTCTATTTTGTATATTAAGTTTGATTTGTTAGTTGCTTCAATATTGTCTTTTGTGGATCCTATTACTGATGCAATGTTATGTTTGTTATTCGTAATCAATGTTATGTTGTACTGTTTTAGAAGGCGGAATAGTTGGTGATGAATATTGTAACACAATTTTAACTTTGACAACGTAAAAATCCTAAATAATGAAGAATGGCTAAAAAAACGACTGATACTAGAGATGATACAAATAAAATCACACCCAAATGCAATAAATTTTAAAACTGACATCGAAAAACTAAGCAGCATATACAACTCTATCATTTAATTCAGTATTTCATATATTTGAACCTCTTCATAATTGATACGGCACTGTCCACAAGGCTTAACCGTCTTTGCGCGAGTCAAGAGTGGGAACAATAGCATAGATCGCGAACGTTCGACCATCTGGTAATTCCAATAACCGAAACTAACATCATTGTGTCCGCGACTGTTATCTCAATAATTTCATTGATATGAATCTCTAAGAGGTAATTATTAGACTACAAAATTTATTAATCGGTGACAGATTAAACATTACACAGTTTCCTCACTCTGGTCATAATTGCAGTTGATACCAGTTCGCAAAATAACGGACTTGGTATCCGTATTAATCAAATATATCTAGAAAAGAGATAACAAACGGATTAGAGATGAGTCTCAACATTGGATAACAAGACATGATGAGAGGGCAAACAACTAGATCCTAATTAATCCATCTATAATAAATAGCTGTTTCCCAATCACAAAACCCACGGATTATAAAGGTGGGTCAAATATCATATATACATAACTAAAAAGCATATGACATATCGGTATTCATTACTTCACACTACATGTTAGAATAGACCTACTCTCGCGCTTTTATAAAATTCGCGTACGATAAGAATAACAAACACTTCCACATAATTTACTCGTATACACAGAAATTACATAATACATTGTAAAATTTTAGCATAATAAAAACTTTCTGAAGAGGATCCAAATCAGGATCGAAACGTCAAACTACCATCGTTTTTTCTTATACTGGAACCTATGACCGAAATTGGCCAACACTAAACTAAGTTGTTACGGACACGGTCGCACATCTAATACAACACTTAAGAACCGTTCTCGATGTATTATTCTTCGTCTTTAACCTAATCCCGAACACCGAGCGGACACGAGTGTTTCTAGTAAAGGGTCGAGAAAAAGATGGCTGCCAATCTGCGTTTCGAGCGTGCCTCGCTTAACGGTAAATTGCCACCAGCCGACCGCGTTAACAATGGAGCCCGTCGAGCGATAATCGTTCACCAATGCCTCGTGGTCCACAATCAAAAGGAGCTACGTTATTATTGCGAGCCGTCGTCACAAGCCGGGGCGAGATAAAATGAGAAGGTCGAGCAATACACAAGGATGAGCAAAATCGTTATATAGAAACTTGTCATTCGAGCGCGTTTACCCTAAACGAGATCTTTCACGTTCATAGCGATTAACCGGCGTCCGTTAATTGTTCAGCCGTTAACTGACCCCGAGAGAGGGGGAAGCATCACTCGGACAAAGCGCGACGGTGCCACGGAACACTTTTATTAATTTAAAAAATTGTGTATATACTGTTTTTCAGGCTATAGATAAAGAAACGACACCAAATATAATTATAATTGAAGATTTCAATATAAATATACATAATGCACAATCGTATCTTATGTTAGTAAAGCTCTACTTCAATTTATGAAATCAAAAAATCTTAATTTTGTATTACAAACGATTTGATAACTACTGATAATAATATATTAACAGACTTATGCTTCAGTACAAAGATTTGAAAGTGAATATATATGAAAGCGTTTATAGCGATCATAAGCCGTTATGGTTTCGCATTTCATGGTAATACAGATTTATAAAAAATGTGTAATATATACTTATTATTCAATAAACGATATACTGATTATTTTTTAAATATTTTATTAAACATAGAACCATATTATATGCATTATTTTTGCACCACTATTCATAGAAAATAAACATTGAAAATTAAACGTAAGAAATGACATATTTTAATACGAACATTTAAATATGAAACACAAAACGCGACAATGGGAGTGAGAGGATTAAACAGCGAACCATCCCAAATGGGCCGTGCAGCGGTTTGTGATAAGTCGCATTCGCACACATTTATTACCAAATTGGACCTCAATTACATAAAGAATAACTTGTTGCCCTTAAGGCAATATTAAACAAATACTTTTTGAAAGGTTGTGTAGTCAATTTCAATTATTTGTAAGAAAATAAAGATTTTATACCCATGAACCAATAACAATCATTCAATTTCAGCACATTCTCAATTACTACTAAGAACGCTCATGACTCCTTAAGAATGCCGAAACGGCAAATGTGTAATTTATGAAATTGTTATATTCCAGTTCAAATATTAGGAATGAACAGTCAAAGCTTGGCGCTATGGAAATCGTAGTATATTCCCGAAAAATTAATAAAAATTGGGAATTACGGTGTGAGTACCTATTAACCCCTTCCCGTGCCATTTAGCTCGACGAAACTTGGGCCCAAGTGTTAAGCATTAACGCTTCTTAAGCAGGTCAAACTGATGCTCGAGAAAGTTCACAATACGATTTGTAAGGGTTTATTCAATTTCAATATATAAACTACTTTGTAACAGCAATTATGAGACTCGTGACTAACTCTCGTGGCGTACTAATAAGAACTGACATTCGATTACGACCGCTACATTACAATATTTATATTCACGACCCCGGCTCGTCATATTTATGTTTGGGCCAAAATTTTCATCACGAGCCAGACTCGTTAAAGAACGGGAAGGGATTCAAACGCCCCTAAGGGATATGTTAATCAACATTCAAAATATATCATAAAAATAAAATATGCAATCCTTATATTGTAAAGTTGTAAGTGCCTACTTTCAAATGGCTCTTACTGAAGATATATCAAGAACGAAACATATAGTTCTATATTATCAATTACGCATTTTCTTTGATATTGTATGATATTATTGTATTTTCTGACTGGATAGATCATTATACAGCTCTGAATATTCGCCCCCCCCCCTCCCTCTCGCTCCCTCTCTCACTCTCTCTCTCTCTCTCTCTCTCTCTCTCTCCCTCTCTCTCTCTCTCTGGTGAGTACACTGCACGTTCTCTACCATCGCTCTGCTTAAAGATCATATTTCTGCTGCTGAACTGCCCTCGGGCGTCCTTTGTTCTAGATCATAGCATGCGCTAAAAAGCTATACGTGGAAATCTCACAGTATCTTTCGATTACTCTGCGGCACGATGACGAATTTGTTCATGTAAAGTTGACGCAAATCCTAACCTGTTTCTGAGAAGACGGCAGTTCTTCCGCGTTCTTGGAAAGTCTTCGTGTCGGGATCAACGCGTATGCGCTTACCCATCGATTGAGTCAACATAGATCGGCGCACGCGAGTATCACTCGCCATCGTTATCGAACCCGGCGATTACTGCGTCATCTCACAGGATCATCGATAAGTTGTAGCGCCAGCAGGCATTGTGTTCAGCGACCATCGAAGGTGAAGTTGTATCGACGAGTGAGAAGATACAGACCGACGCGTTAAGTGAATAATGAACACATGAACACGAGTATTAGAGTGAGAGGGATGGATGAATGGAAATGCAAGGCATGTAAGAAAGACATCCGAAAAGAGGCAATTAGATGCATACCCGTGTTTAAAAAGTTTTCATCCAGGATGTGACTTTAAACACAAGGTATACAATGCAGACGGTGAGCTAATAAAGTGCAAAGGCAAAAGAGAATCAATAGAGTACAAAGGGGAAAAAGAAAGAGAGGAGAACACGGTGAAACAACAAAAAAAAAACAAAAACAGTGAAACCATGGAGGATAGTATTGAAAAAATACTACAAATAGTTAAAGGAATAAAAGATAATACAAGTAGTATAGGTAGAGAGGAAATTAAAAAAGTCGTTAATGAGGCAGTTGCAAATGAAGTGGCAGGGCTCCGTTAAGAAATTGAGGAACTAAAAAAGGCCATATCGGAAATGAATAAAACCTATAGTAACGAACAGAGAAATGAACCAAAAAGTTACGTAGAAGCAATAAAAGGAAAAAAAGACGGAGAATATACTGATCGTGAAACCGAAGGAAAGTCAAGAAAGTTCGGTAACTAAAAGTACAGTTCGTGAAAAAATCAGAATAAATACATTACCGGTAGGAGTATCTAAAATGACGAAAGGAAACAAAGGAAAAGTCATAATAGGATGCGACAGTGATAAAGAAGTACAGAGATTAAAAAACTCAGTAGAAAAAGCAATGGGGAAGAACTTCGAAACAATAATACCAAAGCTAAAGCAACCCAAGATTAAAGTGATTGGGATAGACCGGGAAGAAATGGGACTTAATGATCAATCACTAATAGACACGATCATAATCCAAAACGAGCTAACGGAGGGAGCAGAAGGAATACACCTAAAAATACTAAAGAGAGCAACGACAAAAGCAGAGACAGAAGGGAGAGAAATTAGAAGGGGAGAAGTTGGGAGCATTATAGTAGAAACGGACACGGTAATACACAAAATACTATTGAACAAAGGGGAAAGTAAACCTAGGATGGAGAAAACGTAAAGTATATGACTTTGTGAGTGTACTTAGATGCTATAAGTGCTGGGGATTCAACCACATGGCAAAGCACTGCAAAAAAGAGGAAACATGCCAACACTGTGCAGGAAATCATAGAGGAGATGAATGTAATGTTGTATTGTATAAATTTCGTCGTATAATTGTATAAAAAAATGTATAAACTGCAAAGAAAGAATTAAAAGGTACAACAATACCAACATCAAGGATGATCACGAAGCCTCAGATAAAAACTGCCCCACGTATTTATGGAAAATGGCGGAAGAAAAGGACAAGAGACAAGAGGACGATGAATAGCAACGAATACGCGAAGGAAACCACCTTATTATGTGTCAAACACTAGAACTCTGATAGCGCATAAGGACGAATTAGAAATTCAGATATTTAAAAGAATAAACCCACTAGTAGTAGCGCTAACGGAGACCAGATTGACTGAAGAGATAGAAGACTCCGAAATTACAATAGAAGGCTATAAGGCGGTAAGATGCGACAGTGAAACACGAAGTACTGGAGGAGTAGTAATGTATATAAAAGAACGGATTAAATATAGGGTGTTACTTAAGAAAAAAGTCACTGGCAATTTTTGGTGTGCAGTAATATGGATAGAGGATGGAAGACTATATACGGGCGCCATTGCAGTAGTATATCTGTAAGTCTCGAAATCAGAGACTTGACGTAGTCGGGAAAGGTGGAGAGATCACGACATGCGAAGTTGCAGTAAAATTGAACGATTAAACGAACTTACCTGTAAGTGATGTTTGATCGTAATTGTATGTAGCGCCTCTTCCGAAAGATCATCGTGTAGTACCCCTACTCGCCGCTAGAAATACCACTATTCAAAGTCTAGGAACTTTTTTCTCTCAGGGTGCATCGACCCTGCGCCCATCGCCGCCCTGTTCATGTTTTAAAGTTCAGCCACAATCGACTAGGGAAAAACTCCGACTAGGAGTTAAGGGTTTCATGTTTTAATTGAAGAATTTAAACACAGGGCGGGGCTCTGATCTTTCGGAAGAGGCGCTACATACAATTACGATCAAACATCACTTACAGGTAAGTTCGTTTAATCGTTCAATTGTATTTCGCGCCTCTTCCTCAAGATCATCGTGTAGATATTTAAAGTTATTGTGGCTCTCTATATTTATGTGCGCAAAAAAGTGAACTGTACCATTTACAAGGTAAACAAAATAGTTCTGTAATTCCAACTGAACCTTTTACTTTAACTTTCCAGAGTTGCCCTTGCATACGCAGTATCATTATCGATATCGTTTACAATCGGGCGATCATAGAATCTGGCAAACGTCGCCGAGTTCTTGGACCAGCCAACCCTTCCTCTAATTATATCTATATTTATTCCCTTTGATTTAGCTGTAGACGCTGACGCGTGCCGAGTGCTGTGCGCAGCAAACACCGTTGTGTCGATTCCGCTCTCGTCTAAGATCTTTTTTACCCACTTGCTTAAGCTTTGAGGTCCGACGGGCTTATGCGGTTTCGTTATTGACAAAAACAGGAAATCGGATGATTTTCGGATCAACTTGGTACGATCAATGTACGCTTGCAAGGTCGTTACAGAACATATAGTCTCTTCCTTTTCATATATTGGCAATTTCAAAAGAGGTTGCTTTTTATTAAATCACGATGTTTTGGTCTTATCTGGAATTTCAATCCACAGTGCTCTTCCTTGCCATTTTATGTTCTTTGTGCGAATTAACGCCAAAGTTTGCATTCTCTGGCCCGTGACAAGAGCGAGTAACGTTACCGCCTTCATAGTTAGCCTATCCAGATTCAAACCCTCATTCTTTCCAAGGCTCTTCAGATAATCTATCACTACTCGTGGATCCCATGTGCGATCATACCTGGGTTTTGACGGACGTCTCTCCGCTATTCCCTTGAACAATCTACGAATGTTGTGATCCTGTCCTATGTGTGGTCCGACGATTAGTGCTATGGCTGAGCGAAGCGTATTTAGAGAGCTGTGCGCTGCTCCTTTCCCAAACTCTTCTGCCAATATCTTCAAATCTTGTGAAGTAGATGGTCTGAATGGGTCGACTCCTTCCTTGCCACAAAATCTCCACCATTTTCGCAGGGCACAGTCATATTGTTTAAGTGAAGATTCTCGTATAGAGCTGATCATGATGTCCCTAGGTTCCTCTGGAATATTGTTCAGCTCGAAAGATCGCCGCAAACAATCCCGGCAACCAGGGTAAGGTGTGTTGATAAGGGATGAGTATTCCTGTCGAGAGATAAGAGCATGGATTCATCAGGGCCAATTTCAATTGCGTCACCAACAACAAGTGACCGAAAAAGGGGGTACCAAGGTTGCGCCGGCCAATCTGGCACTACCAGTATACCTCTTGCTACGTCCCCTTTTATTTTTCGCAATATTCTTAGTATCAGTGCAAACGGAGGGAATGCATAAAAGAGAGAGAACTGCGACCAATCGAGTGTGAATGCGTCTACCGCTTCGCTCTGTGGGTCTCTTACCCATGAAACATAGCGATCACACTTGGTATTTACACGCGAGGCGAATAAATCGATATCGGGCTGTCCCAGAGCATCAACTATGTTCATAAAGGCCCAATCCGCTAGACCATACTCCGTCTCATCCTCAAGTCGCCGTGACTCATAATCTGGCTCAATATTTTCTTCTGTATTGATATATGACGCCACTAGCCAGATGTCCCGCAACTCACACCATTCCCATATCTTTTTTGCCAAGGAACTCAATTTCTCGAAACGAATACCGCCCATTTTATTGATGTACGCAACGACCGTTGTGTTGTCCATACGCAAAAGTACGTTACAGTGATTTTCTCTCTCGACGAAACATTTCAGAGCGAAGAACGCGGCCGTCAGTTCTAGAATGTTGATGTGCAGTGTTCTTTCTTCTTGGTTCCAAAACCCGTGGGTTCTTTCGTTTCCGCAAACTGCTCCCCATCCGGATAGTGAAGCATCGCTGTAAATCTCGAATCTGAATTTTTCTAACTTGAACGAATTATAAGGGGAACGCATAGCCCCTAACCACCAAGCCAAATCGGAATGAACTGAGTCTGGAATTTTCATGACTGCGTCGTAGCAGCCCGAACTTCTTTCAAGGGCCAAATATCGAGCTCTCTCTAAACTTTTGGTATGACCTAAACCATACTTTATCGCCGGAAGGGATGTGATTAAGGTGCCAATTAATTCTGCGAACTTGCGAATCTTACAAGTTGTTTTCTGTCGAAATCTTCTAATCTGGTCTTCTACTCTGCCCTTCTTATCCTCTGGAAGCTCAATAATCATCTTGTCTGCATCAAAAATGAAACCCAAATACTTGCATCTCTGAACGGGAACTAATTGACATTTCTTCTCATTTACAACGAAACCGAGTGCCTGTAGCATCCTGCAAACCTCTTGTACACTTTTCTTACATTCATAAAACGAACTTCCAATTACCAGGATATCGTCCAAGTACGCCACTAAAAGGAGGCCTTTTTTCCGTAATTCTGCTATGGCAGGCTTCCAAATTTTTGTAAAAGTATACGGGGCAGTAGCAAGGCCAAAAGGCAAACATACAAATTCGTACAGATTGTTTTCAATTTGAAAACGTGAGAATTTTCGATCCGACTTCATAATAGAGACTGTATAATAAGCGTCCTTGAGATCTACAGTCGCAAGAAAGGAACCCTGCTCGATGAGGTTGGCCGCAGTTTTTTTGTCCTCGAGCTTAAAATGATAAGAATTGATAAACGTATTGAGTCTTTTCAAATTTAAAATGAAACGCTTCGTTCCATCCGGTTTTGGGACTACGAAAATGTCGGATACAAACTGCCCCGCTGTCTGGGTACATGGACGGATAACCTCTCTTTCTTTCAAGTCATTAATTAGTTCAACCAGCTCTTTTTTTTCCTTTTCTGATCTTTCGGGTTCGTAGAAGCTTTGCTGACACGGGACTGTGTGAAACGGAATCTTGTATCCATGGATCCAAGACAAAATAAGGCGATCGGTCGTCACTTCCCTCCATTTATGACTAAAAAACCGTAAACGACCTGCAATATGACTTACGGTCACTCCTACCATCTCCGAGCCCGACCCTCTCGGCCCCGAGTCGAACGATTGACCCCCTCTCGTCGCTGGTTCCTTGAGGTGTTCGAATAGCTCCGAAGACGTTTCATTGATACTTCCTTCCTCCCGCTCTGATCCGTTGCCTCTTGATGCTGTTTTCCTGGTGGACGACGGGGCGGGGCTCGGAAGTTTTTTGAATTTTTAGATGTTAGCGGTCTCTGCTGAATTTTTAGCTCCTTCGACGTACTCTCTAGGACCTTAGCAGCTTTTACCCGTTCCTCCATCTGCTTCCCGAAAAGAAATTCATCTGGAACGGATGCATTGAGTACGTCCTTAAAGGACGTATTGATATTAGCAAGAATAAGGCTTCGACGAATCAATGATTCGTCCCGCTGGAGATCCGCCAGAATTCGCCCCGCATCGCTAAGTCGCTCAAGAATAATCAAGTTCTCCGTTCCACCGTTGACAACATCACGAAAGACGCTTCCAATCGACGCAATGGCCGCCGCGATCTTCTTTTGCTTAAGCACAATCCTCTCGTCTCTCTTAGCCGTAGTTTCTTCAAGGGTTGCCTTAACCTCCAAATTGATTACCGGAGGATTGATGAAAAGGGCATTTTCAGGGGGCGGATATTTTTTAATAATAATATCTCGCTCCTCCGTTGGCAATCCGTTCTTCAAAATCTCCTCCCATCGTACCGTTATTTCACCCGGAATCTTGGCTGCAAGTTTGCGATCTTCGCTTATCCGTTTTCCGAGAATCTCCACTATATGTGGATCAAGATTGTCTCCATCATGATTTGTCGCTTTCAGCGCTTGATCCTGAACTTGCGCGGGATCTTCTTGTATTGCGTCGTCACCCCTTACAACGGGTTCATCTATGACATTCCATAGATGCTCCGCCGCATGTGATACGGATTCGTGTTGCGACGAGGATGCTTTTGGGGAGATACTCCGGCGTTCGTCCTGACTGTCGGAAGATGACCGCCTTCTTTCTCTGTCGCCGCTCGAATCTGTTGAATCTGAATCTGCGGCGCGTCGACGACCTGTCATACATGAGAAAAAAAAATGTTGTCAGCCGGATCCTTGAAATTTTTCTCCGTTTACAGGTTATAGCCTGTTCGCATAGCGTGCACAGGCTACGCCCTTCCTCATTCGGGTTACGCCTTCCTGAGTTGCATTCTTTATCGAGCGCGTCGAGACACTTGGTATAGGTTAGAGCCTAACCGAGAATGACTGCATTGATGCCTCCCACGACAGGTTAGAGCCTGGCCGAGCGTCTTTCTCCGCATCTCATAACAGGTTAGAGCCTGTATGAGCGCTTTCGTGTTTTAGAGAAATTTTTTCTCTCTAAAGCTTGCCGGGTTAGAGCCCGCAAAAGCTTTCTCACGACTTCCAGAGAACAGAGTCGTCGAACGCCAGGCGGGTTAGAGCCCGAGCTAGCGTATTTCTGTTCTCCGAGTATGTTACCGCATGGTTTTTTAACCTCACGTTCCCAGGGGTCCGCGTGAAAAACAAAAACCTAACCTGAAACAGATTATACTCACGCCGACGCCGATTTCTCTTCTCAAGACGCTCCAGCCGGCGGATTCTTTTTTCCAACCGTTCTTCATATTCTCTTAAACCTTCAGCATGTTCCCTGCGACGCTTTTTTCCCATTTTCCTCGAAAAGATAATAACAATTTTCCTCACTTTTAACGCGCAACAACGTGGTCTTCTAAGACGAGAAGAAGAATGAACAGGGCGGCGATGGGCGCAGGGTCGATGCACCCGGAGAGAAAAAAGTTCCTAGACTTTGAATAGTGGTATTTCTAGCGGCGAGTAGGGGTACTACACGATGATCTTGAGGAAGAGGCGCGAAATACAACTGTAATTAAAACTCACGAAGTTACAAACTGACGTTTTACAATAGCGGACTGTCACATTAACTGGTCTTACAGACTACGATTACATTAAAATTTACACATCACCTGAATCAACACAATCGTCGGTATCTCGTTGATATTTGCTCTTATATTGATCTGCGCCGTGTGATGGCTAACGCACGAATGTCTCTACTCGACGTCTCCTTCAGTCGTGTATCTAACAGGTCTAACGGCTGGGAGATTAAGTTTGCGAAGGTGTCAAACTTACATAACATTCCCCGAGTGAATCAGATGCGGTCTTTATAGAATTTATAGAAGAATTGAATAGGAAGAACTAAATAGGAAAGGAGAATTTGTGATAGTAGGGGATTTTAACATAGATATAGCAGCGGCAAGATTTTACGCAAAAAAAACTAGAAAACGAGTTACTAGCTATGGGAATAAAGCAATATGTCAAACAAGCCACGAGAATCACTGAGAGAAGCCGAACAATCATAGATCTACTGTTCTCTAATAACCAACAGAGAGTATGTGTGAAACAAACACTAGCAATAACGGACCATGCCTGGATACTTATGCTACTCAAGAAAAATCATGTTTATAACACCCGAAGAGAGTTCATAGCAAGAAACAAGAAGAACATAACAGCAGAGAAATTTAAGCAAGCATGGGACAGTAGGAGTGTAGGAGATACGCAACACAAAACAGTAGAGGGAAAAGGAACCGCGTTAATAGAGCAAGTTATAAAGACACTGGACATAATCGCACCTAGGAAGAAATTAAAAATACCGAATAAATGGGTGGACAAAAATGGTATACGACAGAGATCAAGGATATCACAAACAAAAGGAACACAGCATATAAAATAGCAATACGAACAAATAACGGGGCAGATTGGGAAGAATACAGAATGTACAGGAACACAGGGGTAACGGCGATGAGGAATCAAAAGAAATATTACTATGAAGAAATGATTAATAAGAATAAGCATAACTCACAAGAAATGTGGAAAAACCTGAAAGAAATAATTAAGGGTAAATCTAGTAAAAACATTATATACGAAGATGTTAAATTTGAGGAAGAAGAGAAATATACGAATGAGAACCCCGAGACGGCGGATAAATTTAATAGGTACTTCATGAGAAGTATCTCAGAAATAGTACTGAGTATAGACGACAAGTTTAATACCGATAATAGCAACAGTTATAAAAGAGGAGAGGAGACCATAGAGAATAATGTAACAAATACATGGGAGGAATTTAACACTGTCACACAGCAAGAGCTAACCCAACTGATACAGCAAATGACTATGAAGAATGGAACTGAAGAGGGAATAACAACAGCAGTATTAAAAAAATACATAGTGTGATACAATCGGAGTAATTGGAGATAATCACTGCGTGACTAGAAGAAAGAATATTACCGAATCAATGGAAGACATCAACGGTCATACCAATACCGAAAGTGCCTAATACACTGGTTGCGAGTGAGTACAGGCCAATTAATGTACTACCAACATATGAAAAAGTACTGAAACTCGTAGTAAAAAAACAGCTCGATAAGTACATCGAGGAAAATGACATATTGATAGAACACCAATCTGGATTCCGAAAAAAACCTCTCACGTGAAACGGCAATTCAGGTAGTGCTGGACCAATGGAAAGCAATGATTGATAACAAAACAATGGTTGGAGTAATATTTATGGATCTCGAAAGAGCATTCGAAACGATCGATAGGGAGAAAATGATCAAAAAATGGAAAAGTATGGTCTGAAGGGGAAAGTCCTGAGCTGGTTTACTTCGTACTTGCAGGGACGGTATCAACAAGTAAAATCAGATAAAACAACGTCAGGAGCGGAACTTACGTCATACGGAGTACCACAAGGCTCGGTATTGGGTCCAGTACTCTTGATACTGTACATAAACGATATCGTCCAAGTAAAAACGAAAGAATCAACAGTTAAACTGTTCGCTGACGATACGATGATATTTGTAACAGGATATAGTGTAGGAGAAATAGAAATAAAACTTCAAACAGCGCTGGAAATACTTGAAGTTTGGTTAAGTAAGAATAAGCTGAAAATGAGTGCGACTAAAACTAAATACATGGTGATACGGAGTATAAGGAAAAACCTACCTAGGGAAATTAGTATAATAACCAAACAGGGAAACCTACTCGAAAGGGTGTCAAGTATGAAATACTTAGGAGTCATTTTGGACGACACCCTGATATTCAAAGAACACTGCAACTATGTAGTGAAGAAAGTAGGAAAAAAGACAAGCTTCTTCAGCAGGATAGGGAACCATTTGACAGCATACACCCGGTGCCTGGCATATAAAACAATAATAGCACCTCACTTTGAGTATTGTTCCACGATAATGATGAACATGGGAAAATCGGACATCGGAAAACTGCAAAAAGCGCAGAACCGTGCCATGCGAACGATACTGCACGTTAATGGATATACCAAAATTAAGGATATGTTAGAGGCTTTAAATTTTATGTCGATAAGGGAAAGGTTGGAATTTAACGTGAGCATTTTCATATATAACATGTTAAACAATTTAGTACCAAAGGAATTGGGCAGTCGACTAGAATTAAGAGGCGATAGCAGAGGCACGAGAACACGGCAAGCACAAAACATACGGACAGAAGTGATGAAAACCGCAAATGCGCAAAGAAGCGTCATGTATGCAGGGTCAGAAATGTATAATAAGCTACCCAGGGAAGTGAAAAACTCCAAAGACCTCCAAAGCTTTAAGAGAAATATTAGGAACCACATTATAAGTCAGAGATGGAGAGATCAATAATACGGGGGTGACACCTATGTACGTATGCTAACATTCTTATAGTTTATTTATCTTATGTTATTTATATTAAATTTTAGTCTACTTTATCTTCTTATTTCATCCTATTTAATTTAATTTAATTTAATTTAATTTTATCTTAGTTAATCCCTATATTTGATTTGATACTTATTAAGTATGTAAGGAGATACACCAAAAAAAATTGTAGTAACAGGATGTAATAGCCATGTGAGCTAATTAAACAGTATCAATCAATCAGTCTCTCTCTCTCTCTCTCTCTCTCTCTCTCTCTCTCTGTCTCTGTCTCTCTCTGTCTCTCTTTCTCTCTGTCTCTCTCTCTCTCTGTCTCTCTCCCTCTGTCTGTCTCTCTCTCTCTGTCTCTCTCTCTCTCTGTCTCTGTCTCTCTCTCTGTCTCTCTCTCTCTGTCTCTCTCTCTCTGTCTCTCTCTCTGTTTCTCTCTCTCTGTCTCTCTCTCTCTCTGTCTCTCTCTCTGTCTCTCTCTCTCTCTCCCTCTCTCTCTCTGAGCTCTCTCCCTCTCTCTCTCTGACGGAACGAACATGTGTCACATCGCTCCGTCTAATATATGGTTTTTGCCATGGTCCTAGTGGACTAAGGGGAGCAAGAGTTAGTTGAGTGGTGCCGAGATCAACAAGGAATTCGGTGGTGTGTTATCTCCGCGGAATATGCTAAATTCATAGTGAAAAACGTAAAGAAAGTGAATTTGCGCGTGGCATTGAAACGGCCAAAAGACAGGTGTCGAGCAAGGTGTCAACGTGGCTCACTGGGCGGGCGTGGTCACTAAGGTAATTAATTAGTGGAAGGCGTGGTGATTGATCGGTAGTGGCGATAGCAGTCGGTAATGTCGATATGCTAGAATCCGAATATGCGGAATATCGGTGCTCTGCTTGCAAAAAAGAAATCAAACACGTGGTGCAGCAGTGTACAGTGTGTACGAAATCTTTCTTTCACCCGAGGTGCGTGTTCAAGCATAAAATATACAAGCGGGACGAACCTGTGAGATGCGAAGGTCCATTTAAGGAAATTGTAATCGTAAGCGACAGTGCTAGAGCAGAAATGAAACGAACGACGGCGATGAGCGGAAGTAGAGAAAGATCGGGATCAATGGGGTCAACGGGATCGATGGGGACATCAGTGGTTACGTCAGAGGCGAACAAACAGCAGGGAATGGATAAAAAATAGACTGGCTAGTTAGAACAGTGAGGGAGATGAAAGATGAAATGGCTTGCAGGAGTGAAATCAAGACGTTTATTACACAAATTATTAGAGAAGAATTGGAAACTTTTAGACAAGAGTTTGATGATATGAAGAGGAATATGCAGGAGAAAACTACTAGAAGTGGAAGCTACAGCGAAACAATAAAAAGTAAGAAGAAAGAAAGCATTCTAATAATACAACCGAGAATGGAGCAGGAAAGTGAAACAACCAAGAAAATGGTAAAAGAAAAGATAGACATAAAGAAGCTGGAAGTAGGAATAACGAAAATGAAGAAAGGAAATAATGGAGCGATTATTCTTGGATGCGAGAGTGAAAGGGAGATAGAAAAGCTGCGAGACACAGTGAAAGAGAAGTTAGGCGACAACTTCAAGGTCACAGAACCGAAAGGGACAAAACCAAAAATAAAAGATTTAAATGTTGGAGAAGAAGAAATACAGATGGATGATGAAAGCCTAATTGACCCGATCAAGAAGCAAAATAAAATCGAAGAGGAATCTGATATAAAAATAGTAAAAAGGATGATGAAAGGGAGAGAAGAGGTCAATACACGGATGGGAAGTGGAAGAAAAGATAATGGATCTCTGATACTGGAAGTCGATGAAAAGATCCGGGAGCTAATCCTGAGAAGAGAAAAATTAAATATCGGATGGAGGAAGTGTCGTGTGTTTGAACATCACAGTGTCAAAAGATGCTTTAAATGCTGGGGGTACTACCACATAGCAAAGAACTGCAAACGAGAAGAAACATGTCATAAATGTGCTGGAAATCACAAAGGAAGTGACTGTAAGGAATCAAAGTTGAGATGTGTAAACTGTATGCACAAGAGGAAAGCATACAATATAAAGATAAATGACGAGCATGATGCGCTAAGCAGGAAATGTCCGACCTTTATCAGAGCACTGGAGGAGGAGAAGAAGAAAACCGGATGGGAATCGACTAAATAGCAACCATGGAATAACGCGATGGTATACACGAATTCGCAGAGTATTATGGCGCACAAAGACGAAATTCAAGAATATATGAAGAGAACGAATCCTGCTGTGGTGGCGTTATCGGAGACGAGACTCATTCCAGACATCGAAGACAGTGAAGTGAATATGCAGGGATACAGTTTAGCCAGATGCGACGGGGAGGGGAGAAATACAGGAGGCGTAATGATATACATAAGAAACGATATCAAATATGAAGTAGTAAGAAGTGAAAAAATAGTATCAAATTGCTGGTGCATAGCAGTCGAGATGAAAGATAAGATATACAAAGGCGCGATAATAGTCGTGTACCATTCACCGAGCGCATCAGATGGCGATTTCATAAGATTCTTAGAGGATGTAGCGGATCTCCTAGTAGCGAAAAATCAATGCATAATAATAGGTGATTTTAATATAGACCTAATGACAGATATATTTTATGCGAAAAAAATAATAAATGAAATGCAATGCTTAGGTATGAAACAATATGTAAACAAACCGACGAGGATTACCAAAAATAGCCAAACTTTGATAGATTTAGTTTTCGCTAACACGAAAGTGAAATGTAATGCATATGACAAACCAAGGATAACAGATCATTTATGGATAAGCGTTGAACTTAACGGAAGTAGTAGTAGCGAAAAATATAGAGAATTTATTAGTAGAGATTTCAGTAATTTTCAGATAGAGGAATTTCTATATACAGTTGAGGAAGGGTTGGAACGAAGGGATAATTTAGAGATACATGAAAGAGCAGAGAAGTTTGTTCAAAATATGGTAGCGGTATTAGATAATGTAGCACCAAAGAGAAAATTTGAAATTCCAAAGATATGGGAAGGGAAGAAATAGTATTCGGACGAGATAAGAACAGCTACAAACGCAAGAGATGAGGCATACGCGAGAGCGGTAAATACGGGAAATGAACAAGAGTGGTCGCAGTTTAAAAAGGAAAGAAATGGGGTAGTTAAAATGATTAGAAAGAAAAAGAAAGAATACTATGAGAACATGATAGATAACAACAAAAATGATCCTGTATTAATGTGGAAGACTTTAAAAGAAGTTATAAGAGGAGAGGCTACAGGTACAAGTGAAATCAGTAATATAGATTTTGAAAGACTAGAGAATATAGACGATTGTACTTTAGCAAATAAATTTAATATATTTTATATACAGAGTATTAAAGACATAATAAAATCTATAAGAAAAAATGGCAGTAAAAGTACAAAAACTATCTATGTAATAGAAAATAGCGGTACGATTGAAAATTTTGAAGTGTTAAATATACAGACACTAGAACAAATTCTAATGGCTTTGCCACAAAAGAAGGGGACCGATGAGGGAATATCTAGTGATATATTGAAAATGAGCTTTCACGTGATAAAGAAGGAACTATTAAGGGTAATAAACGATTCATTAATAATAGGCACATGCCCGGAGGGATGGAAAACATCTACGATAACACCGATTCTGAAGATAGAAAAACCGAAGAAAGCAAGTGATTATAGGCCAATTAATATAGTACCAATTTATGAGAAAGTTCTAGAGTTAGTTGTTAAGGAACAAATAGAAAATTATTTACACAGTAATGCTATTTTAACAGAACACCAATCGGGATTTAGAAGAAATCACTCGTGCGAGACTGCGATTCAAAGTGTTATCGATGAGTGGAAGATAATAATTAGTGAAGGAAATATGGTAGGAGTAATATTCATAGATCTGAAACGAGCGTTTGAGACAGTAGATAGAACAAGACTGTTAGAAAAATTAGATCAATATGGAATGAGAGGAATGGTGTTGCAGTGGTTTAGGCCATATCTAAGTAACAGATCACAACAGGTTAGATTTAACGATCAATGGTCAAAATGTGTGAAAACAGAATATGGAGTCCCGCAAGGGTCGGTATTAGTACCTTTACTATTTATAATATATATAAATGATTTAGTAAAATTTTGCCCAGAAGAGTGCAATGTAAAAATGTTCGCAGATGATACGCTATTATATGTAAGCGGGAAAGGTAGTGAAGAACTAGAGAGGAAAATGACTATGGCATTCAGTATAATAGAAGATTGAAGGTGTGTGAATAAGCTAAAAATGAATGCGAGCAAAACAAAGTACATGGTAATCAGAAGTGTAAGGAAGGAACAGAGAGGTAATATCAGATTAAAATGCTCTGCCGGAATTGAATTACAACGTGTGGATAAAATGAAATATATTGGTGTAATGATCGACGACAAACTGCAATTAAAAGATCACTGCGAGTATATGCTTAAGAAAATAGGTAAGAAGACTAGTTTTTTAAATAGAATAGGTAACTTTATATCAGCGTATACTAGGTGCATGGTATATAAATCCATCGTAGCCCCACATTTTGAGTATTGTGCTACGTTATTAGTTGGGATGGGCGAAACGCAACTGAATCAACTGCAGGTAGCCCAAAACCGTGCCATGCGAGTTATTTTACAGTGCAATCCATACACCAAAGTTGAGGACATGCTGCAAGCGCTGCAATTTATGTCAGTAAGGCAACGATTACGTTATAATGTGAGAGTATTAATTTTTACAATACTAAATAACATGACGCCCATGGGGTTAAGCAATAAAATAGCAATAGTGCGAAGTGAAGGCGACAGACAAACTAGACAGGCAGGAAACGTAGTAATAACATTCCGTAGAACGAGAAGTGCTCAAAAAAGTCTGTTTTATGAGGGGATGAAAATGTACAACTCTCTACCCACCGAGATAAAACAATGTAAAAGAATCGTAGTGTTTAAGAGAATGTTAAGAGATTATTTACTGGCGAATGTCTCATAATAATCATTACTATTATCTTATAGGGTTATATTGTTATTGTATTAATATTTTTATGTATGGAAATAGCTGAGAAAGCTAAATAAAGTCAATAAAAAAAATCTCTCTCTGTCTCTCTCTCTCTCTCTCTGTCTCTCTCTCCCTGTTTCTCTCTCTCTCTGTCTCTCTCTCTCTCTCTCTCTCTCTCTGTCTCTCTCTCTCTCTCTGTCTCTCTCTCTCTCTCTGTCTCTCTCTCTCTCTCTGTCTCTCTCTCTCTCTGTCTCTCTCTCTCTCTCTGTCTCTCTCTCTCTCTCTGTCTCTCTCTCTCTGTGTCTCTCTCTCTCTCTCTGTCTCTCTCTCTCTCTCTGTCTCTCTCTCTCTGTCTCTCTGTCTGTCTCTCTCTCTCTCTCTCTGTCTCTCTCTCAAGCAGAAGGAGGATTCTAACGGGTAGTAGGATAAATAGGGATAGAATAATAGAAAACTTTAAACCGATTGAGATGAAGGACTTAGAGAAGATTGTGATGGGACTCCCGAGGAAAAAAGGGACGGATGAGGGAATATCAAGTGATATCCTAAAAATGGCGATCAGTGCAATTAAAGGGGAATTTGTAGAAATAATAAATGGATCTCTGAGGGAGGGATGTTGCCCAGATAGCTGGAAAACATCCACGGTGATACCGATACCAAAGCTAAACAAAGCTATGAGAGCAAGCCAATACAGACCAATTAATATGTTGCCATTATATAAAAAGGTGCTCGAGCTAGTAGTCAAAGATCAAATTGAAAAACATCTAGAAGATAACGACATTATAACAGAACATCAATCAGGATTTAGAAAGCAATATTCGTGCGAAACGGCGATTCAATCGGTTGTAGATGGCTGGAAAGTAGAAATTAGTGAAGGAAAAGTTGTAGGAGTCATTTTTATGGATTTAAAAAGAGCGTTCGAAACAATCGACAGAGACATATTACTAGATAAATTATATCAATATGGGGTTAGAGACAGGGTATTAGAATGGTTCCGTACATACTTAAGAAATAGAACCCAACGAGTAAGGTTTAATGACAAATGGTCTCAGGTTATTCCCAATGAACATGGAGTACCGCAGGGCTCGGTACTGGGGCCGTTATTGTTTATTATATACTCGTATATCAACGATATAGTAAATTTGTGCCCAGAGGAGTGTACTATAAAAATGTTTGCTGATGACACAGTAATATATGTAACTGGAGAAAGCAGCGCGGAAGTAGAGGGAAGAATGAATATGGCACTAGGTATAGTGGAACGGTGGATGAATAGAAATAAATTAAAAATGAATACGGAGAAAACAAAATATATGATTGTTAGAAGTATAAGAAAAGCTGTCAGTGACAATATTGTATTAAAGTGCCTGGATGGAACGGAATTGGAGAGAGTGGGCGCCATGAAATATTTGGGGATAATGATAGATGAGAAACTACGATTTAAGGAACATTGTGAATATATGCTGAAAAAGATTGGCAAAAAAACTAGTTTTTTAAACAGAATGGGGCATTATGTATCTGCATATACGCGATGCACGATCTATAAGACAATTATAGCGCCGAATTTTGAATACTGTGCAACATTGTTACTTGATATGGGAGAAACTGAGTTGAATAAACTGCAAATCGCACAAAATAGAGCGATGAGAGTTATACTGCAATGTAATCGCTATGCGAAGGTAGATGATATGCTGAAAGCACTACAATTCATGTCAGTACGACAAAGACTGCACTACAATGTATGTATATTCATATACAAAGCTGTAAAGAACTTGCTACCGAAAGAGTTAAAAAATCGACTACAAGTAGTAGGAGCGAGGGGCGGTAGGGTAACACGACAAGCTGATAACATAGTAATACAGTATAGAAGAACGAAAAGTGCACAAAAAAGTATGTATTATGAAGGAGTGCAAAATTATAATGAACTGCCGGCCGAAATAAAATGCTGTGAAAAGGTTGTGCAGTTCAAACGCAGGTTAAAGCAATACATTATATCAACAGTAAATTAATATAGAAGTACCTAGATATAAGGGTAAACTGTATATAAAATAGCCGAGAAGGCTAAATAAACATCAATCTCTCTCTCTCTCTCTCGCTGCGGACGTGTGTCACATCGCTCCGTAAAAGTATACGGTTTTTACGGGGTTAAAGGGCGTAGAGAAATACAAAAGTTGGTACATAGATGCAGTTATAGACAGTGCGTAGTGCAGTGTATTTTTCAAATCAAAATGTGCTAATTTGTGACAGTGAGACTGAAATTTAGTTTCGATAATCGAGTTGGCACGGAACCGACAGGTATCCATAAAAGTGCCAACGTGTGCGCGTTGGCGGACACGGCGATTAACGCAACTAATTAGAATATCGTTGCTCGGCGTGCAAAAAAGAAGTGAAGAATATTGTCGTACAGTGCACAACCTGCAAGTCGTCGAAATTTTTCTTTCACCCGGGATGTGCTAGTAAACACAAGGCGTATAAGAACGATGAAATAGTAAAGTGCGAAGGACCGTTTAAACAAATTGTGATCGGGGACGAACGTGCCGAAATGAAAAGGACGGATAGTGGTAGAGAAAGAACGGGTTCGGTCGGATCGGTGGCAAGTGCTTCGGGAAGTACTTCGGGAAGAAATGTACATACAAAGATAGACTGGTTGATTAAAACAGTAAAGGAAATGAGAGATGAAGTAGCATGCAAACGTGAAATTAAGACGATGATCAAGGAAATAATCCACGAGGAACTACGAAGCTTCAAGGAAGAATTGGAAGAGATGAAGAGAAGCATACGGGAGAAATCCGCAGAAGTCACAGAAGGCCAAATAAAAAGTTGTAGTGAAGCAGCGAAAGAGAAGAGGGAAGAAAGCATCATAATTGTCAAGCCGAGAACAGAACAAGAGAGTGAAACGACCAAGAAATTGGTAAAAGAAAAAGTGGACATAAAAAACCTAGCGGTAGGGATAACAAAGATAAAAAAGGGAGGCAAAGGATCGATCATTTTGGGTTGTGAGAGTGAGAGAGAGAGATAAAAAAGCTGAAAGAGACAGTACGTGAGAAGCTAGGGGATGATTTTGATATCGAGGAACCGAAAAAGAGAAAACCGAAAATAAAAATCATAAATGTCAGTGAAGAAGAAATGAGTCTAAACGACGAAAATCTGATAGATACGATCTTAAAACAGAACGAAATAAACGAACAAGAAGAAGGATTCTACATAAGAGTGTTGAAAGGGTGACAGAACACAAACAAGAGTAAGAGGAAACAGAGAAGAAGGATCGTTAATACTTGAAGTAGACAAAACGACCCATGAAAGAATGATAAGAAGAGAAAAATAAGCATCGGATGGAGAAAGTGCCGAGTATTTGACTATTACAATGTTAAAAGATGTTTCAAGTGCTGGGGCTATTATCATATTGCCAAAACTTGTACAAGACAGGACACATGCTATAAATGTGCAGGAAACCATAAGGCAAACGAATGCACGGCAACAAAGAAGAGGTGTGTAAATTGTATGCACAAAATTAAGACATACAATTTAAAAATAAATGATGAACACGAGGCGGTAAGTGTCGAATGTCCGACGTTTATCAGAGCGTTGGACGAGGAAAAAAAGAGAACAGGTTGGGATTCCACGACATAGCAACCACAGACGGAGTCAATACTGTACACAAATGCCCAAAGTCTGATCGCGCATAAAGATGAAATCCAACACCAAATTATGAAGGCGATGAGTCCGGCGTTCCTGGCGCTAGCGGAGACGAGATTGATAGAGGATATTGAAGACAGTGAGGTCAACATACCGCGATACAGTATCGCCAGATGTGATGGAGAAAACAGGAATACAGGGGGAGTCATGTTATATATAAGAGACGATATAAAATATGAGATTATAATAAAAGATAAAATAATATCCAACTGTTGGTGTATTGCGGTAGATGTAAAGAGCACCATATATAAAGGAGTGATCGCTGTAGTGTACCACTCGCCGAGTGCGTCAGACGGTGATTTTATACGTTTTCTGGAGAACACAGTGGACTTACTGGTAATGAAAAATCAGTGTATAGTGATAGGGGATGTCAATATAAACCTAATGGCGGACACGTTTTATGCGAAAAAGATACAAACAGAAATGTCATGTTTGGGTATGAAACAATATATTGATAAACCAACGAGAATTACAAAAGATAGCGAAACATTAATAGATGTTGTTTTTGCCAATATTAATATACGATGCCAGGTGCACGATACACCAAAGATAACAGATCATTCGTGTATAAGCATTGATCTGAATAAAGTTAAAAAAGAAGAAAAATATAGAGAGTTTACCAGTAGAGACTATAGTAAATTTCACATTCGGGAGTTCCTGGAGACAGTAGAAGCAACACTTGTAACACGAGATGATCTGGAAATAAATGCAAGAGCCGAGAAATTTGTTGAGAGTATAGTTAATGCACTAAATACGGTCGCACCCAAGAAAAAATTTAAAATCCCAAAGCGATGGGACGGGAAAAATGGTATTCGGAAGACGTAAGAATAGCTACCAAAAAAAGAGATGACGCATATACTACAGCAATCTATACGAATGCACAACAAGACTGGCTACAATTTAAAATCGAAAGAAATACGGCTATTAAAATAATAAGGAAAAGGAAGAAAGAATATTATAAAATGATGATAGACAAGAATAGAAACGATTCAAAAAAGATGTGGGAAACCTTAAAAGAAGTGATCAGAGGAGAAAATATGGGAACAAGTGAAATACATAACGTAGATTTTGAAATATTAGATAACACACAAAACGATCAATTAGCAGATAAATTTAATTTATACTATATTAAGAGCATAACTGATATAATAAAGTCCATAAGGGGGGATAGCAATAGCAGGAAAACTATTTATGTCATAGAGAGTAAGGGGAGTATAGAAAACTTCGAAATGATAAATGTACGTAAAGTTGAACGAATTATTCTGAACTTGCCACGTAAAAAAGGAACAGATGAAGGAATAAGTAGCGACTTACTTAAAACAAGTGTTCAAGTTATAAAGGGAGAACTTGTAAGTGTAATTAATGATTCGTTAAGTAAAGGAATATGTCCGGAGACGTGGAAAACATCCACAATAATACCTATTCCAAAAATAGCAAAGCCCAAGAAAGTTAGTGAATATAGGCCGATAAACATATTGCCAATATACGAGAAAATATTAGAATTAGTAGTAAAAGAACAAATAGAAAAATACTTAGAATGCAATAATATAATTACAGAGCACCAATCGGGGTTTAGAAAAAACCATTCTTGTGAGACGGCAATTCAAACGATTATTGATGAATGGAAAATAATAATAAGCGAAGGAAAAGTAATAGGTGTAATATTTCTAGATTTGAAACGAGCATTTGAGACTGTTGATAGGGAAAGATTAATAGAAAAATTATATCAGTATGGTATGAAAGGAAAAGTGCTGGAATGGTTAAAATCGTACCTAAATAATAGAACGCAGAAAGTTAAATTCAATAATCAATGGTCGAAGTGTATGACAACACAGTATGGTGTCCCACAGGGATCTGTGCTGGGACCTCTACTCTTTACAGTATAACATATATAAATGATATAGTCCAAATTTGTCCAGAGGAATGTAGTATTAAAATGTTCGCAGATGATACAATTATATATGTAAAAGGATGTGGGAGTGCGGAAGTGGAAACGAAACTGAATAAAGTGTTGCCTATAGTTGAAAATTGGATGAATATAAATAAATTGAAAATGAATGCGACCAAAACAAAATATACGATGATCAGAAGTGTACGAAAAGAACTAAAGAAAGATACAATACTAAAAGATCTAGATGGCACAGATATAGAACGCGTTGAAAAAATAAAATATCTGGGAATAATCATCGATAGTAAACTCCGACTCGAAGACCACTGTGAGTATATGCTGAAGAAAATAGGGGAAAAAATAAGTTTTTTAAATAGAATAGGGAATGAGATATCGGGTTATACGAGGTGCACGGTTTATAAATCAATCATAGCACCTCATTTCGAATATTGTGCAACGCTACTAACAGGTATGGGTGAGACACAGCTGTCAAAAATGCAGATAATGCAAAACCGTGCGATGAGGGTCATATTGCTATGCGGCAGATACACTAAGGTAGAAAGAATGTTAGAGGCGTTGCAATTTATGTCTGTAAGACAAAGATTATATTATAACGTATGTATTTTTATTTTTAAAATTATAAAGGGAATGTTGCCACCGCAACTAAGCAATAAACTAGTAGTAGTAGGAGGCCCAACGAGGCAAGCTGATAATATTATAATAAAATTTAGAAAAACAACAAGCGCTCAAAAAAGTTTATTTTATGAAGGAGTAAAAATGTACAATGTTATACCAACTGCGATAAAACAATGCGATAGGCTTGTAACGTTTAAGCGTAGTGTAAAAGAATTTATTGTAACAACGGTTCCTAGTTTGTAAAATTATTAATGTATAAAAAATAGCCGAGAAGGCTAATAAAGATCCATCAATCAATCAATCAATCAATCAATCAATCAATCTCTGTCTCTCTCTCTGTCTCTCTCTCTCTGTCTCTCTCTCTGTTTCTCTCTGTCTCTCTCTCTGTCTCTCTCTCTGTTTCTCTCTGTCTCTCTCTCTGTCTCTCTCTCTGTCTCTCTCTGTCTCTCTCTGTCTCTCTCTCTGTCTGTCTGTCTCTCTCTCTCTCTCTCTCTCTCTCTCTGTCTCTCTCTGTCTCTCTCTCTCTCTGTCTCTCTCTGTCTCTCTCTGTCTCTCTCTCTCTGTCTCTCTCTGTCTCTCTCTCTGTCTCTCTCTGTCTCTCTCTGTCTCTCTCTGTCTCTTTTTTTCCGGGAGGAGGGGAAATCTTCTATAAGACACCCTGGTGGTCTGGGTAGTGTCGGATTTTTACCGACTAAAACCCCTCCTCCCTCTCCACACCCCTCACTGGACCCGCGTTAGCATTACTCAGGTGAGGTGTGTTTTAGCCCTTACTGGGACTTCGCTCTAACGGCGATACCGTTGCCTTTCTCTTTGCTCATCTAGGAGGCTGATTCGTCACCTCTGCTGCACGTTTCTTCGTTTCTCTTTCGGCTTCTTCCTTCTTTTGAATAATCGCCGTTACATAGGCTTCGATGGCTCCCCATGACCCTTTGTTACTTAGCATTAATGGAATCAGGTTCGTTTCTTAGGGCCTGATACCGCCCAGCGCGTCTCGAAGATTCCTCCGCTCTTCCTCGGATGATGGACACTGAAAAATGGTATGCCGTGCATCGTCCGGCGTGTGACCGCAGTGGTAGCACTCCGTGGTCTCCGTTTTCTTGAATCTCTCCAAGTACGCGTTGAAGCACCCATGTCCTGTGAGTACTTGCCTCAGGTGGTAACTAGTCTGCCCATGTTCCCTGTTATACCACTCTTTGATATTTGGGATGAGCTCGTGCGTCCATCGTCCTTTCGTCGAGGTATCCCACAGATTTTGCCATCGCTCCATTAATCGTTGGCGCGCTCTTTCTCTAACTCCTTCGCGTTCTTCGTCCCTCCCTGGTGTGTTCCAATACTGAAGCAACTCGGCATATATCTCTTGTTTCTCACGAATCAGCAGCTCTATCGGCGGAGTACTTGCCAGTACTAGTGCCGCTTCTTCCGACACCGTCCGGTAGGCTGAGATAACTCGCAGAGCGCTACGGCGTTGCACAGCTGCCAGCCGCCGTTTTGCTCCTGCCTTGCCAATCGCGTCTCCCCATATTTCGGCTCTATACAATATTTTGGAATGAACTACGCTATTCAGTAGTCTTCTTTTTCCTTCCTTGGGTCCGTGGATGTTTGGCATTAATCGTGCCAGGGCTGCTGCTGTCGTTGCCGCTTTTTCCGTTGTCTTGATTACGTGTTCCACGTATCGTAGTCCGCCGTCTACTTGTACCCCGAGATACCTTAAGTATTTCGTCCACGGAATAGTCTCCCCTTCCAATACTATATTTGGCGGTGTGAAGAGCCGTTTGTCTGTAACTAATACCGCTTCTGTTTTGTGGACAGCCAGTTGTAGGCCGATTTCCTTAAGGCATCTTCTCACTTTATGCGCCTCAAAAATAGGCTGTTTTTGCGATTTTTTTTCGAGGATTTTTGCTTAAAATTATGGGATAAAACGGATCCTATGTAATAAACACATCTTTCAAGTACATGAAAAAATTTTTTTTTAATTTTTTTAAACAATTATTATAATACATCAGTAGCATCGAAAAACCCGTGTAAAAATGTTATGGTCGTGGCTTGTTGATGGTATCTCCGAGACGGGTCGTCTGAAACAAAAAAATAAAACTGTTTTAGATTCAGTATGTCAGTGGCTATAGCGCATATCATCAGATTTTTGATATTCGCGAAAATAACAAAATGGCGCACGTTTTTCGAAAAAGTAAAAAAAAACCACGATTTTTTTGCAGTTTTTTGTAAAAAAAAAATTCTTAAAATCAAAATTTCAAAAATCTGATGATATGCGCTATAGCCATAACTATGAAGCATATGTCATTCAAATTTCATGACAATCGGCCGGATAGTTTCCGAAATTTCATCAACAAAGCACCGAAAAACCTTGTTTTGAGATAACTGCGTTTAAAGTTTTGGTTGCAGAAAAATCATGAAAAAACCTTACCTCGGGTTAATCAGCGATGCCTGCTCCATACAATGGACCTTCCGATTCTTCGTAGAAGGTGTGTTCGTCCAAAATAGCTTCCCTTCGTCTCGACCTAGTCTCTTTTGAAGCGTTAGAGCTGCGGCGGTTCCCTACGCGTACGCGATCACTGTCGCGTTTCTCGGCGTATTGAACGGCGATAGGGCCTAGTTTGACACCCATCACCTCCAAAATTTTTAAAACAGGTTGTAGCCCTTCGTTATAAATGCATGCCGCTGTTTGGCAAGCAATTTCCACGGTTTTTCTTCCCGTAAAAACGTGTTTCGGCGCCATTGCCCAGACACAGCTGTTGAAACACTCGTTGTTATTTTGGGTATTTCCTCCGAGGCATCGTTCCAGTAACTCGTCCTTCGTCAGTTCTTCATAGATCGGTTTCAAAACCTCTTGAACATCATCAGCTAGAGCAGGAGGATGTTTAAAAGTTTCTATCTGATTGTTTTTCACTGCTTTCTTGTACTTGCACCATGAGTCTGAACAATACGTATGCTGTGGGTACTCTCAGGTAGTCACCTAACGGTCGCCAAAAAATGTAGTTAGACTCGTCCGATCTTTATGAAATTTCGAGATGACATTTTTGAAGATATGTACTTTCAAAATTTAAAAAAAAAAAAAAATCGATTTTTTTAAATTTCCAAAGTGAGAAGATGCCTTAAGCCATTTACTGGTTAGGCGAAGACTCTGATTTGCTGCGGCCTCCAGTGTCCCTGTCGTTCTCGCCGTGGTCACTACGGCTACGTCATCTGCAAAGCCGACTATTGTGGCGTGCTTCGGGAGTTCTAGGTCCAGCAGTCCGTCGTACATCAGATTCCAGAGGAATGGTCCGAGGACCGATCCTTGTGGAACTCCTGCTGTAACGTTGTACTCGACTGGACCATTATCAGTTTAGTAGATGAGGACTCTGTCTTGCAGGTAACTGTCTACCATCGCCCTCAGGTATTGCGGCGTCTGTTTTGCTGTTAGGGCAGCCATGATACGATCCCATCTTGCGGTGTTGAATGCGTTTTTGACATCCAGTGTAACCAGCGCACAGAAACCCTTAGTTTTCGAGTTTCCTCGCTTTACTCTCGTCGCTACTTCGATGACTTTGGCTATGGCGTCTACTGTTGATCGTCCCTTCCGAAATCCGTATTGTCTGTTTGATAGACCACCGATACCTTCGACGTGCTTCTTAAGTCTCTGAAGAAGCAATCTTTCGAATAGTTTTCCGAAATTATCGAGTAAACAAATCGGGCGATACGACGTCGCCTCTTCCAGCGGCTTTCCTCCTTTTCGTAGCAGAACGAGCTTTTGTCTTTTCCATCGCTTGTGGAAGACTCCTCCGTGAAGACATACATTGTATGATTCCAGCAGCAGTTCCGGCCAGGTCTCGATTACCTCTCGCACTATTTCGTTTGGGATGTTGTCTGGACCCGGCGCCTTTCCGTACTTGAGCCGTTCTTGCGCCATCCGCAGTTCCTCCATGGTTAAGGGTTCGATCCTCTGTTCTTCCTTAAGGCACGGTGCCGCTGGTCGTTTTTCCTGGGCAGGGAACAAAGCTGTTACGATTCCTTGCATCCGCTCCGGACACGTTAGTCCGGGTACCGGCTGACGTCCTACTAGTCTTTTTGTTACCAACCGGTATGGCATTCCCCATGGGTCTTTTTCTATCGTGTGGCAGAGTTCTATCCAGCATCGTCTCTTGCTGCTCCTTATGGCCTCTTTCAGCTTCTTTCTGGCCTCTCGATATTTTGTTCGCAGGGTTTCGTACGCTTGGTCATCGTCGTTTCGTCCTCTTCTCCGCCTTTGTGCCGCCTGGCGTGCCTCCATACACTTCTGCCTAAAGTCTGCTATCTCCGGGGTCCACCAGTATACTGACCTCCTTGCCTGAGGCCTTTTCTTTCTGCGTGGCATGGCTTTGTCGCATGCTGACGTGACCACGCTTACAGCGTAGTCCACGATCGTTACTGGATCACCGGCCTCAGCTAACCTTTGCAGGTCACCCCGCCGCTTCTCCGCCTCCAGTACCTCTTTGAACTGAGCTCGATCGAATTTCCGGAGCACCCATCCACCGACCTCTAGCAGATTTCCATTTTGATTATCCTGCCGCTGCGTTGGGTTGTTCTCGACACGAAATACCAGGTACTGGTGATCACTAAGTGTGGCTTCCTCCAATACTTTCCAACTGCCAATCTTAGTAGCTACTCCCTCTGATGCTATGGTTACATCGATGACTGAGCCCGTCGTCCCTCGACGAAAGGTAAACGAATCCCCCTCGTTTAGGACGATTAGGTCAAGCCGCGCTAGCAGTTCCGAGAGCGCTTCCCCCCTGCGGTCTAGTCTTCTAGAGCCCCATTCCGGTGACTTACTGTTGAAGTCTCCTGCCACGATAACATCTCCAATTGCAGTTCTCAGACTTTCTTCCAGGTTGTCTAGTTGAGTCAAATAGTCTTCGTAGTCGCGGTTTGGTGAAAAGTAGCAGCTGTACGAGTATACTCTTATCCCTTCTATATCTAGCCACACAAAATCCGCGCTGGGTCTTCCGATCTCTCTAATCTTCATATTGCTATTCAGTACTGCGATTGCGGCTTTTCCCGTTGTGTCCTGAAACCAGAGTCCGGCGTCGGGTTTTATGTATTGCTCACTAATAAGGAGGATGTCGACCTTTTTCTCCACGGCCACTTGAAGCAGCAGATCTTGGGATTCTCGGCCTCTTCCCAAGTTGATTTGAAGGTAATTAGCCATTGCCCTTTAGCTTCCTCGCCTTTTGGAAAGAGGGACATTTTGCGGTACCCAGAATATGGGCTGCTCCACCTGTTTCTCTTGCCTCTGAGCATAAAGCGCAGAGTGGATCATTCTGGCAGTCCTTTGCGAAGTGCCCATCCTGCCCGCACCGGCGACAACTTCTGGACCTATCCGGCCCCGTACAGTCCCGCCCCACGTGGTCGTATCCGAGGCATCGGTAACAACACAGGATGTCGAGCGTTTGTCTGATGCGCCAGACCACCCAGCCTATTTTTACTTTCCCTGTTTCAAGTAGCTTTTGCGCTACTTTTGTTGGGACTGTGACTATTGCCATTTGGGTTCCTCTTGGTGCTTCTTTCAAAGACCTTACCTCGATAAAATTCTTGTCTGCACTCTCGACTGCTGCTACTATGGCCTCTACAATCTCTTCTTCTACGGTGACCTCGTCCAGATCTCGAACTTGCAGGGTGCAAGTCTGCCCTAGCGCCCTAACTGACCCTTGGTCTCCGAGTGCAGTAACCACAGCGCTCCGTAGGGTTTCGGCTGCTCCGCTTCCTTTTTTGATTTCAACTAGCATTTCACCGCCACGCGTTCGCCTTATCCCAGATATTTCGACACCGCAGTTCCCTGGATCGACTTTCGTCTTTATCGTTCGGAGGACATCTGCGTATGAGGCTTCTTCCGAAATTTTGACCGCTACCGCCTCTGGCCGTCTTCCGCGAATTCCTCTTACAGGGGGTCTTCTGATGCCTTCCTTGCTCCTTGTCGTTCGGTTTTTCCGTCTTACGGTTTCCCATTCTCTTTCCTGGGATTCCTGCTGTTCTGGCAGTACCATGGTATTACATGGTTCCTTCGCTGCCTCGCTCTTCTTTTTGTTTCCGCCCCGAATCTTTTTGCCAGGTGTTTGAGCCTGGGGTGGCGACGTCGCCGCTCTTTTCATGTTTTCATTATTTGCGGTTGTCCTTCGAGTGAGGTTTCTGCCTAGCTTAGGTGTTGGAGCTTATTTCATCACGTTTCATCTCGCCAACGGTCCTTTTCCGCTATCACTTTCCTCCGACTGAGTTCTACTTTCAGCGCGTTTGAGAGGCTGGCTCTGCTTCGCCGAGGGTACTACCGCCCCCTCGGTTCTTTGAAGCGCTTCAGCGTATGTCCGCTCAAGTTTTTCTCGTTCTCGCCGTTGATGGTTCATGCGACTCCACAGGATCACTGATTCTTCGTTGGCGTCACGTATCTTCTTGTGGATATTTTGGTAGCCTTTCAGGACACCCTCAATTCTCCAAATGCGCTTACCGATCTCTGCGAAAGATTCAGTTTCATCTTTTTTCAAGCTGTTTCTGTAGTTTTACTGCAGCACACTCTTGTGTTGCTGCGGTATCATCTGCCGTCATTCGATTCTCCTGTTCAAACTCCTGTTGTTCCTTTGCGTCATGCCTTGTCACTGAAGCTGTAGCAGAAGCCAAGTTGCCCACTTCTGTTGCCGTGCGGTCGCTTGTTAACGACGTCCCGGGGCCCGCATGTCCACCCTCGCTAGACGCCGGTACTGGGGATCCCAATCCCTGCACCGTAAGGTTAGTCTCAACTGTTTTACCTTTCATGATTGGTTTATTTTCGGGGTTCCTTCCCTTATCCTGTTTGGTCCGCGAGAGGAATTTCCTCCTACCCTGTATATCTACAAGGCGTTCCCCTATCTGCCACCTGGGGACGCGCCGCGTAGGGGTTTCAGGCTCCCCCTGCGGCCTCTCTCTGTCTGTCTCTCTCTCTCTCTCTCTCTCTCTCTCTGTCTCTCTCTCTCTGTCTCTCTCTCTCTCTATCTCTCTCTGTCGCTCTGTCTCTCTGTCTCTCTGTCTCTGTGTATTCCCTCCGAGCTCTACCAACTACATCGGCAAGCAAAAGCCAGAGCGCTTGAAACGCAACATCGGTACGTTTGGTGGCAAAACGATATCTGAGTACGTAAAACCGACGGCTCGGAGATAATTTTTGTAAATTCAGCTGCTGATCTTGATAAAATTTAATGACTGTCTCCGACCGCATGCAACAGATTACCACGTTCTACCTCCCAACCAGCTTCTGATATGAGTCATAGAACGTGTTCGTCACTTAATATCGCGCAATTCAATGCGAATTCCCTTCCTGGTCACATCGACTATGTTCGTCTACATTTCGAGGGCTCGGCTGTTCACATCATTTCCGTAGCAGAAACGTGGTTGCATTCCACTATAACTGACAGTACAGTGAGCCTACGAGACTATTTTATAATTAGGAACGATCGAGAAGGGAAAAAGGGGGGTGGTGTTGCGTGCTACGTCCACAAAACATTAAAAGCTAGACTTCTACCAGCCTCGCCAAGCGAGTATTCTAACTCTCCTGAATTCTTAATGATTGAGCTCAAGCTGCCCAATACAAGCCCTGTGCTCCTCGTCTCAATGTGTCGGAGGCCCAATGCCGAGCTATTCAACGGTTTTTTTGAAAGGCTAGCGGGACTGGCTCCTCGCTATAATCATGTTATACTAGCTGGAGACTTCAACTGCAACCTTATGACCGATCGCTTCGAAGCTTCTTACCTGAGAAACATCACTGCTTCGCACGCACTAGAAATCGTGCCTTCCGAACCAACCTACCATACTGCCACGGTAGACTCCTGGCTTGATCTGTTCATCGTTGATTCGATGGACAAAATTCTACAATATGTAAAGCCGGACTGTCCTTTTATTGCGGGGCACGACCTGATACCAATTCGGTACAGGCTGAGTGATACCGCAGCGGATCCCAAACTCATAGTACGCCGCTCATTGAAGCATTTCAATGGGGAAGAGTTTTGCGCTGCGTTGAGTGTCAGAATCGACGCGTTGTCTCTTAGAAACTGTGTCATCAGTGACCCAAACGACATCCACTTTCTCACCTCCCGTCTATCTGAGACCGTGTCGAGCGTTTTCGACACTCATGCACCACTCCGTTCCTTCGTGGCCAAACGACCAGCGACTCCTTGGCTAACTGAGGAGCTCAAGTATGCCATTCGCAAAAGAAATTCTCTCTTCAAGCGGGCCAAGCGGAAAAATTGCCTGCTATTGTACCAGATTTATCGCCAATTTCGGAATTCTTTAGCAGCTGAAATCAAATCTGCAAAATATAACTTCGTATTTGAATCGCTCAGGCACTTCACCGACCCCTCAAGCCTTCGGAAAGCACTTTCGCGATTAGGACTAGCAAAGGTTGAACTCGTGTCGCCTCTACACTTTTTTACTGGTGATGATTTAAATTCGCACTTCTCCTCTGTAACCAATGCCTCCCCTCCGTGCTCTCGTGACGACTTCGAATTGCTGCTCTCACGACCTTCAATACCTTCAGCGTGCCCAGGCATGCTGTTTTCCTTTGGGCCGACCACATTACAGTCTCTTCACCGAACCTTGTTACATCCCCATAACGTAACCACCATCGCGCCTTAAATACGAGCATCCCTCCTTACGCCAACGCACGACGCAACCCTAACTCAGGGATGAACGCGGCGGGGAGAGATGCTCAGGCCCAAGAGTGGGGACAGACGATAAGGATAAATTTTCCTCCGAATTGGAAAAGTAAGGAGTAGGAGACGGTGGAGACTTTGGACCAATAAGAAATTTGTAAACTACCCTCTCCAACCCCTACGCAATAGACAAAGATAGTTGATAGACTAGTATATAAGGCCCGAATTTTAGCATAAAAATCAGTTCTTCATCAACATTCAAACTTGTAAGCTTCTCTTAAGTCTTCAAAATTGTAAAAGTCCTGGATAGAGCAAAAACCCTGTACTGCTCTACCAGTCTCAACTCAACCAACCAAGAAAAATAGAAAAGAGTAAGTTACTAACTGACTCCCACAAATTATTGAATTGCGAGGACCACCTCGAGTTCAAAATTCCCTCTCAACAACAAGTCGAATTGCGTGGACCACCCCGAGTTCGACCATCCTCCAATACTCCATATTGAACTGCGAGGCCCACCTCGAGTTCGATCATCCTCCTACACAACCCATTGAACTGCGAGGTCCACCCCGAGTTCGATAGATTCCCCAAAGAACAAATGAGTTGCGAGGACAACAGCGAGCTCATTCTTTCCGTCATCCGTCGAGTTGCGAGGACCACCTCGAACTCAGAGGATGCCTTCCTTACACATTAATCCAAATTCCTGCTAACTTCTGGGGACTCCATAGACAAAAATTCATTTCAAATTCTAGTGGGAAAGAAACGCCGATCAGGGGGACGCAAAAACCAGCTGCGGAAAATTGCCGCTCAATATTACGGGTATTCACGGGATAAAACTCACGGTTACTACACCGAGGAATTCCTGAGCCATACGTTCTCTCAGAAACCCATCAAGAACCATTATTTGTTACACAAATTGGAATATACAATTAATTTCTTACACCCATCTTGGATCCCTGAGAACGATCCTCGAAGGAGAATATACGAACAGAGATTAGAAACATGTAACAAGGTGCAACTCAATAAACAGAATCAATTCTATCAGTTAATTTTGTTTGTCAAAAATTCATTCATCTGATCAAACTCCATTAGCCCGTTTCCCAAGACTCATTAGCTTTGCTAAGGTCAAAAATAGGGCAACTATTATGTTACTAGGACGTAACAACCTTCTTCTCCTCACGATCGACCACCCTTACCACTGGTCCTGACGGAATTTCGGCATACTGCCTTTCTGAAGCATTCTTGACTATCGCTCCTATACTGCTGCGCATTTTCAACGCATGCAACCAATGGGGCTATTTTCCGAGACTGTGGAAGCGGGCATACATTAGACCACTGTCCAAAATCCGCACTCCTATTTCTCCGGCTGACACCCGACCCATTGCTAACCTCTGCGAGATCTCCAAACTCATGGAAAGAGTGCTCTATGGACAACTGTTATCCTTTTTAGAAGAGAACGATCTTCTAGATCCACGGGAATCGGGCTACAGGGCTAATTTCAGTCCACAGTCTCTTCTCCTCAGCTTTACTGACCATGTTCGACAGGCCATCGACCAGCGAATGATTACATTTCTTGTGATGTTCGACTTCAGTAAAGCCTTCGACACTATCTCCCACTCACTCTTATTCGCAAAACTTAAACACATGGGTTTCTCCTCATCGGCTCTCTCCCTTCTCTTCCACTACTTATCTGGGAGGCATCAGTCAGTTGTTGACGATGAGAAAGCAGAGTCGAATTGGCTACCAGTAGCTACCGGCATTCCCCAACGCTCGGTTCTGGGTCCTCTACTCTTTATTTTATTCATCAATGACATCGGTAAATGCCTAAAGCATTGTCAATATCTTATTTGTGCAGACGACACCCAAATTTTTCGGAGTGTTAACCCGACCCAGTTAGATAGGGGGCTTGGAATGATTGCCCAAGACGCCGAGGCCATCGCGCAATATGCTTCTCAAAACGGTCTTCGGCTCAACCTTCAAAAGACTAAGCTTATGCTGTTGGGCAGCAGCGCGATGGTTGCATCTGTTGACCTAGATAAATTTGATCCGGTACGAGTCGATGGCGTGCCTATCCCATTCGTCAGCGAGGCACGAAATCTATGGGTGGTGATAGACTCGAAATTATCTTGGTCAGGCCATATCTCTTTTATTTCTCAGAAAGTTCACCGCACACTTTATTCTCTCAAAGTACAGCGAAATTCACTACCGACAAACTTGCGCGTTAAACTCGTCACGGCCCTTGTTCTCCCACATTTCGACTATTGTAGCCTAGTGTACAACAGCCTGTCAGAGGAGCTTAATACCAAGCCCAATACCCTTCAAAACAACGCTATAAGGTTTATCTTCGATCTTCGGCGTGATGAGCATGTGTCGCCATTTCACCGTCGGCTGGGCTGGTTAACTGTGCGATCTAGGCGACCGTATTTTCTGGGAATTCTACTGTATAAAGTCCTAAATCATCAAGCTCCCTCCTACTTGACACAGCTTTTTTCTCGCGACCTGACCCCCAGCTGAGGCGTTCGGAGAGGCAGGTTCAATCGCTTTATGCGCTCGTCATTCCGCAACACCGCACCGAATCTTATTCGAAGTCATTCCTAATCTCTGACTCTCGTTTCTGGAATTCGCTCCCAGTCGCTATAACCTCGGCTACGACCGTTGGAGTATTCAAGCCCGCACTTCGGAACTTCCTATTAGAAAAAGACTTGTGCACATAATCTGCCGCCCGACTATGATTATTACTGGCGTTATTATTTACTATTATCATTTACTATTATTATTTATAATCACTATTAAGTGCGTTTTATGTGATTTCTATTCTTATATACTACTATTATTCCTTATTGTATACTATTATTATTATTTATTATCAATATGCTCGTATCATATGCTTTCACCATGAATTGTTTATCCAACCCTGTACTTCACTAGATGTCTCAATTTTAGTTTGTAAAAGATTGTAAATTGTGTTGTTCAGAGCGGGTGATATTTCAAAAGCCACACAGATGTATATCGATGAGAAAAGTTTTATTAGATAGTAGAAAAACAATGTGATGAATAACAGAACGTGGTTTTGATACTGGCAGGAAACAGAGAAGTGAAGTAAGCAACAAAAAAGCATGAGGGGATAAGTTAATCCCTATCGCGTGCATGCGCACATCGCTGCTGTATTCAGCACGCGCGATTCAATTAAACAGAGAATACATATTGTATCTTCATGTTCAACAAATTACATGTATCACATTGTCCCATAGCTTTGCTAGAGTATAATAAACCGGATCAATCAATCAATCACTCTCTCTGTCTCTCTCTGTCTCTCTCTCTCTCTCTCTCTCTCTCTCTCTCTCTGTCTCTGTCTCTTTCTGTCTCTGTCTCTCTGTCTCTCTCTGTCTGTCTGTCTGTCTCTCTCTCTCTCTCTCTCCCTCTCTCTCTCTCCCTCTCTCTCTCTCCCTCTCTCTCTCTCCCTCTCTCTCTCTCCCCCTCTCTCTCTCTCCCTCTCTCTCTTGTTACGATTTGAGAATCCTTTATCTTTATACCTATCTCTAAACATTTTCAAGCCTCGCATGGTGTACCGCACAACGTGACGCATCGCACCGATCGCGTTACGTATCCACTATTTCTATGCCAACCTCCAACGATTCCGAGGCATCGCACAATTCGTCACCTGCCTCAAGCCAGGTGACCTTGCCTCCACGCGCCGAACCTCCAAAAGCCAGAAGAGCCTCGCGCGAACTCGGGAAAAGCCCTCTGATTGGCTCGTTTTCGCGCGTACACCGTGTCGCGGACGACACCGTTCGCTATCTTCATTAACGATCTACTCACCCTAAGCACCCTTCCACTAAGTGACTCATCACACTAGCCCTAAGTAGTCACTAAAAATTAGTATAAAAGGGCGACCTTTTGCACCAAGTAGTTAGTTACAATTTCAACGGGGACCCGCAACGCAACCACTTTGCGCAACAGGATCTGCGGAGCATTCTTGCTCGTCGTCCGTTTGAGTATAAAAGTTGTAAACTCATCGAGACTAAGCTTGCATATTGTACAGTAATCTTAGAGTCAAAAGTAACGTGCTCGTGAGAAATAAAAAGTCTGATAACTGAACTCGCGTCGACCATATTCCTTTCACTCCTCACCGAGACTACAAGAATCATCGTCGCATCGCATCGAGCTTCGTCAGATCACCAGCACTACACGACCAGCGAAAGAGTGAGTCGAATCTTTCTCATACAACCTTTCGTATAGGTCAAGATTGACCATCGGACTAGTCGAAAACGACGGTGCCGACCTAGTCGAAAACCCCTCCGACAAATTGTAGTAAAGAAAAGGCGAGATTTCCATCCCTGAAGGAAAGGGCTTAATTGCCTTGCCTCGAAAAGAGAAATCGAACCGTGTTACGCATTCCCATACTCGATAGAGTTCAGCCGATTGTAACACAATTAAAAATTTTGGTGTCAGAAGTGGGATTTTAAAACACCCTTACTACAAAAAAATGGAGAATGGGTCTAGGCAGAACACCATCTAAGACAAATTCGAAAGATAACACCCCAACATCAAGCACCCCTCGATCAAGCACCGCAAATACCTCAATACCCATTACCGATCACAATACGGGAGATATAGGAGAATCCGGCAGCACTGCTAATCATCCGCAGGCGCTTATTGAAGCTTTAGCGACAGAAGTCGACGGCATAATTGTACGTATAGATAACCTCGGAGCAGACATGGCTAACCCCCAGATACCGACAGTCTCTATCAAATACGCTATTGAAGCAGTCCCAATTTTTTATGGATATAAAATTCCACTATCACACTTCCTGGAGGGTTGTGAAGAAGCCCAACAAATGCTTCCCGCCGAAGCTCAACAGAGCCTTGCGCTAATTCTACGAAACAAACTAAGAGGTGAAGCACGCCGCGCGGTACACGGCGTCAGACTCCCAACAATCGCAGAATTTATCAAATTTTTAAAATCGCTCTACGCACCCGCTAAGTCAATTTACCAACTCCAAGGAGAATTCGGGAGACTTTTTCAAGGCGATAACGAAGGCACATTAGCATACGCCAATCGCGCCAAGGATCTTGGCAACAGAATTTACGAATTACATTTATCAAATCAAAGGGAACCTAATTTAAATGACGAAGAACAAACAACTTTGGATAAAAATCTTGTCGATTGTTTCATCCGTGGACTAAAACCAGAGATCGAAAATAAAATCAAATTAAACCAAACATTCAAAGAAACAATGAAGGATGCAATCGACATAGAACGACAACTCCGAGCGAAAAACACACTACGAACTACCCGCTCAGATAGAAATAACAGCCACACAGGAAATAGTAGATACGCGACAGAAAAGGTTCACCATATTCAATCCAACGGCATAATTTGTCAATTCTGCCAAAAGAATGGCCATACTGCAGATTGATGTTACGAGTTACTTCGGAAATTAAACAATCAACCACCAAGATCACAACCACGCGACACGGGGCCCAGTAATATACGTTCAGGAATGCGACCTAATGAGCAAGGGAGAAACCCGAATCGCGAAATAACCTCCGGTACCCCGATCCAGGGAGGATTCAAGTTTTGCCGGTATTGCAAGGACTCAGGGCATACGATAGAGAATTGCCGCAGAAGAGAATATAACAACAGTCACCCAAGGCAATCGCAAACACCCGTTTACGACCAAAATAAAATTCAAAGTGACGTTACCCAGGGAAACACGCAAGGTCGCTCAATACGATATGCACAGCCCGAAGAAGAGAGTAACCGTCCAAAAAGAATTACCACTGCTCTACTAAATCGCGAAAGTAATGTGCCGGTTATTGAGGTAAACTCCAAAGACTTTATTAAGCCAGCATTATTAATGATAGACACAGGGTCTGCATTAAACCTGGTTAAAAGTAATCAAGTTGCACCAGATGTATACGTCGACAGAAGTGAAGTCGTAAGAATCAGCGGAATAACGAAAGACTACGTCGAGACCTTGGGGAAAACTCAAATTCAGATCCTCAATACCAAGGTCACCTTCCATTTAGTTGCAGACGATTTCCCGATCGAGGATGACGGGTTAATCGGAACAGATTTCTTTCGGACCCACCACGCTGATGTCTCGTATTCAGAAAAATGTTTAAAATGGGGAGAAAATGAAATCCCTTTCATGAAGCTCGAAACCATTGTAGTGCCCGCCCGTACCAAAGGAAGTGTTTACGTTCGTGTGGCAAATATGGACGTAAAGGAGGGATACATACCTCGCCAACAAGTCTCGCCAGGAATATATCTGGGTGACGCCTTGGTTACCAACGATAATGGTAAATCGTACCTATACTTGTTTAATACCACGGAAGAAGACGTGGAAGTCGCCGTTCCTGTATTAAACATACAAAAATTTGAGGAAAGAAAGGAATATCTCAATCATCCTATGTCCCTCGAAATGGAGGAAAAATTCAATTATCCTATGTCCCTCGAAAACGAGGAAGGATCCAATTCTACTATGTCCCTCGAAAAGGAGGAAAAATTCAATGATTCTATGTCCCTCAAAAATGAGGAAAAATTCAATGATTCTATGTCCCTCGGAAAGGAGGAAAAATTCAATTATCCTATGTCCCTCGAAAATGAGGAAGGATCCAATTCTACTATGTCCCTCGAAAAGGAGGAAAAATTCAATGATTCTATGTCCCTCGAAAATGAGGAAAAATTCAATTATCCTATGTCCCTCGAAAACGAGGAAGGATCCAATTCTACTATGTCCCTCGAAAAGGAGGAAAAATTCAATGATTCTATGTCCCTCGAAAATGAGGAAAAATTCAATGATTCTATGTCCCTCGAAAATGAGGAAAAATTCAATTATCCTATGTCCCTCGAAAATGAGGAAGGATCCAATTCGACTACGTCCCTCGAAAATGAGGAAAAATTCAATGATACTACGTCCCTCAAAAAGGAGGAAAAATACAAATTTACTATATCCCTCGTAAGAAAAGAGGCAAATTACGGTAACATTATATCCCTTAAAGAAGGAAAAAGAAATTGTGCCACTACGTCCCTCGAAGGAGGAAAAGATTCCAAGTCAATTAAAGGAGAACAAGGAAGTCATACTACTATGTCTCTTGATAAAGAAAAATTCAATAAATCCCTCGAGAAAGAAGAGGAAATTCACAAAAATACTATACTCCCTAACGTAGGAAAAGGGGATCTCACTATTTCCAAATCAATTATTACTGATTCATCCGAAGTAAAATGCTGCGAAAAGGCTATGAAAGATTGTCATACAGGAAAATTTCCAAGCAACCAAAACGAAACAATCCACACGATATCGGCATCAAGGTTCCGGAATTCCGACGGGAACCTACCCGAAATAATGGAAAGCCAAGAACGGGAATATAACCCATCAACTAACATGCAAATTTACGATGTAAATTCCAGTGATCGCGTTGAGAGAATAAAAGAATTATTACGTTTGGACCACTTGAACGAGGAAGAACGAGAAAGTGTGGAAAACCACATCGAGGAATATCAAGACCGATATCATTTACCGGGCGAACAACTGTTAACAACGAACATCATAAAACACCGAATAAATACTGTAGACGATAAACACTCGCCAGTACCGGTACCCCCCTTTGCTTAAGGAAGAAATAAATCGCCAGGTAAACGATCTGTTAGACGGAGGGATTATACAACCCTCACATTCTCCGTACAATTCTCCGGTATGGATAGTACCGAAAAAGGCTGACTCCAAAGGAACCAAGAAATGGCGAACGGTGCTCGACTACCGCGGTTTCAATGAAAAAACGATTGCCGATGCATACCCGCTACCTCTCATAAATGAGATCTTAGACCAACTAGGAGGAGCTACGTATTTCTCTACGTTCGATCTGGCCTCGGGATTCCACCAAATCAAAATGCACCCCGACGATCGGCACAAAACTGCTTTTTCAACGCCCTACGGGCATTACGAATTTACAAGAATGCCTTTTGGATTAAAAAATGCCCCTGCAACATTCCAACGATTGATGAACCAAGTGTTAACTGGAATACAAGGGTCGGATGCATTCGTATACCTCGATGATGTCGTAGTGTATGCAACACCTTTGGAGAAACACGAGCTTAAGATCGAGAGATTAATGAAACGATTACGGAGCGCACACCTGAAACTACAACCGGATAAGTGTGAATTCCTGCGACGGGAAGTCGCGTACCTAGGCCATCTAATAGGGAAAGACGGGGTCAAACCCGATCCCACCAAGCTTATGGCAGTTAAAGAATTTCCATGCCCTAAAAATATTAAAAATATCCGACAATTTCTCGGACTCGCGGGTTATTACAGAAGATTTATTGAAGGGTTTTCACAAATAGCAAAACCCCTCACAGCCCTTTTAAAAAAGGAAGCAACGTTCCAATGGGGAGAATCCCAGCAAAACGCGTTCGCAACATTGCGAGACCAGTTATGCAAAGAACCCGTACTACAGTACCCCGATTTTTCAAAACCCTTTATTGTAACCACGGACGCATCCGGGGTAGCTGTAGGAGGAATCCTTAGTCAAGGTGTCATAGGCAAGGATAGGCCTATAGCCTATACTTCAAGAATGTTAACAGATACGGAGCAAAAATATAGCACCTACGAAAAAGAAGCAGTCGCCATATTGCACGCCACTGCCCAGTTCCGACCATACATTTATGGCCGCCAATTCAAACTAGTCACCGATCATAAACCACTAGTCTGGTTACACACTTCGAAAGATCCAACCTCGCGCCTAACTAGGTGGCGGCTACGACTAGAAGAATACGATTACGAGGTTGTCCATAAAGCCGGTAAAACCAATGTGAATGCAGACGCTCTGTCTCGAAATCCCGTAGAACAAGGTATGGTCAAAAAGATATATCCTTTAAGATCTAAAACCGATAAGAATGAAGGAAAAGAAGGAAGCAAAGAGGATAACGAGCCTATATCGGCTAGACTGCGGAAGCGTACCGGGATGGACCGCGCAGGAACCAACAAACAAATTACGAGGCACACCACACCTGGCCCCCTATCTCAGGAAGAACCGATAGCAGCCCGGCTAAGGAGTCGTAAACCGAAGTTCGATGATCCACTTATACCAGCAAATATCGCACCTCCTAAGGAAGACCAAGTAACAAAGACAGAATCCGAAAATACACAAACTCCGCAACCCACGTATGACGATACTCTTGAGATATCCGGCGACGAAGATGACGAGTACTTCATCGACCAAATAGACGAGGTAGACCTAGTCAAAGAAAACCCAATTGATCAACTCTCGGAAAGACCAGAGCATAGGAATGCACCTACCACACAATTTATCGAGAGTAAGGAACTATTGTTTATGAGAAAAGACAATTATCTATACTTTATCTCTGAAGAAGGAGAGCCTTGCGACGAAGGGTCAAAAGGTTTATTAGAAAAACGTTCCCTGCCAAAAATTAAAAACTTAAAATTTGGGGAAGTCCGAATAACTAAACACAATTCTAAACATCACGTCGCTCTGATAATACGAGGTAAAGATGGCCGCCTCGCCAATCATCAGGACTATAAATCAATATGTGTTCAGCTGAGAGAGAAAATACGAAACACGTGTCTTCGTTCAATTAGCATGGCTAAAACTAAGGAGATAAACGGAATACCTTGGGATAATATTTTCAAAGAGATACGAAAGGGATTTGAGAATATACCCACTAAGCTCATTATATGCCGAGGGGAAATAAGGAATCCATTACCCCAGGAGAGAAAGAATATTATCGACGAAGCACACGCTTCGGCTATGGGAGGCCATAAAGGAATCAAGAAAACTTATGATAGGATACGCCAGAGATATTGTTGGGAAAACATGAAGGTTGATATCCAACAGGCCATTGAACACTGCCTGCAATGCCAATTAAAACGGCTGGTAAGGGTAAAAACAAAACAGCCAATGATCATTACTGACACGCCAAATTCCGCTTTCGACAAAATAGCAATGGATATCGTGGGACCTCTGCCCACAACAGAGAATGGCAATGAGTACATTCTTACCATACAAGATCTATTGACTAAATATTCAATTGCAGTAGCACTTCCAAGGGCTACATCAGCAAATATCGCTAGCGGACTCATCAAGCGATTTATCTGCACATTCGGCGCACCCAACATAATATTAACTGATCAAGGCGCCAACTTCCTAAGTAACTTAATGAAACATGTGGCCAAGAAATTCAAAATAAAACAATTTCGTACAACCGCTTTTCACCCACAATCAAATGGATCTCTGGAGAGATCACATCATTCATTAATCGAGTACTTAAAACATTACGCAACCCAAGATGAATAATGGGACGATTGGTTGGAACTTGCAACCTTTTCATACAACACAAGTACGCACGAAGGAACAAAACATACTCCTTACGAATTAGTGTTCGGGAAACTAGCTCGACAACCATCATATGAGAAGGAACCCGAAGAAAAAGGGGTGACCTACAACGAATATTTAACTGATCTGGCCACAAAACTGCACCAGATTCAAGAAATAGCCAAAGAAAATCTCATAATTGCAAAAGAAAGATCAAAAAAATATTATGATAAAAAAATGAATCCACATGAATTCAGCCTAGGAGATTACGTATACCTCCAGAGAGGGAAAAAACAGGGGAAACTAGGCGACCACTATACCGGACCGCATGAAGTTCTTGAAATAAAAAGAGATGGAAACATCAAAATCAAAATAGGTCGTGAGATACGTATAGTTCACCCAAATCGACTACGCTTATCACACCTAGACCTAAGTGAAAGTAGCGATGACGAATAACCATTTCATCGAGGACCAAGTTCCCAACCCCGAGGTACCACCACCGATATCAACAGGCACTAGTGGTCCTTCAACCGAGGGCCACCACCTCCATACGGAAGCGTGGGGACAGCTACCCCCACTACACCATGGACCAACGTTCCAACTCCGGAGGCACCAGGACTTTCACAGGAGCCGAACCTGGGAGAAATCACCGACTCCGACACGGACGAGTTCTTCCGATGGCTCGAAGAAAGAACAGATGAATTCTTTCGGAGTAATTAGATTATTCAAACGCACCGTTAGACCTCTACATATGGCAATCATTCTTATGCACTACTTAAGATCCACTCAATACCTCTAGTATAACGATGCATTTCTTATAATCACCATTAGAATCATTCAATAAAGGTGAGAGAAGGTCTAACCGAGCACGAGCACGTCCACAAACCTTACTACACACAGCTACCTGAAAAGAAAAAAAAACCCTTTTTTATATACACGGACCAATAGGAGCACTATTATCCCCCGCGGTCATATAATAATAAATCCTTCAAATCTATACCCTTTGCGAAGTATATGCATGCGTGAGGACACGCATAGGAGCTGTCAGTCTTCGCCTCGCCATGCTCCAACTTAAGGAGGGAGGTGTTACGATTTGAGAATCCTTTATCTTTATAACCATCTCTAAACATTTTCAAGCCTCGCATGGTGTACCGCACAACGTGACGCATCGCACCGATCGCGTTACGTATCCACTATTTCTATGCCAACCTCCAACGATTCCGAGGCATCGCACAATTCGTCACCTGCCTCGAGCCAGGTGACCTTGCCTCCACGCGCCGAACCTCCAAAAGCCAGAAGAGCCTCGCGCGAACTCGGGAAAAGCCCTCTGATTGGCTCGTTGTCGCGCGTACATCGTGTCGCGGACGACACCGTTCGCTATCTTCATTAACGATCTACTCACCCTAAGCACCCTTCCACTAAGTGACTCATCACACTAGCCCTAAGTAGCCACCAAAAATTAGTATAAAAGGGCGACCTTTTGCACCAAGTAGTTAGTTACAATTTCAACGGGGACCAGCAACGCAACCACTTTGCACAACAGAATCTGCGGAGCATTCTTGCTCGTCGTCCGTTTGAGTATAAAACTTGTAAACTCATCGAGACTAAGCTTGCATATTGTACAGTAATCTTAGAGTCAAAAGTAACGTGCTCGTGAGAAATAAAAAGTCTGATAACTGAACTCGCGTCGACCATATTCTCCCTCCTCACCGAGACTACGAGAATCATCGTCGCATCGCATCGAGCTTCGTCAGATCACCAGCACTACACGACCAGCGAAAGAGTGAGTCGAATCTTTCTCATACAACCTTTCGTATAGGTCAAGATTGACCATCGGACTAGTCGAAAACGACGGTGCCGACCTAGTCGAAAACCCCTCCGACAAATTGTAGTAAAGAAAAGGCGATATTTCCATCCCTGAAGGAAAGGGCTTAATTGCCTTGCCTCGAAAAGAGAAATCGAACCGTGTTACGCATTCCCATACTCGATAGAGTTCAGCGGATTCTAACACTCTCCCTCTCCCTCTCTCCCTGTCTCTCTCTCTCTCTCTCTCTCTCTCTCTCTCTCTCTCTCTCTCTCTCTCTCCCTCTCTCTCTCTCTCGTTATCTCTCTCTCTAGAGAGTACGTAGTACGAGGGACGTCTGTCTAAAACAGCTGATTGGAACATATCATTAGTACGATTCGGGATAAAAAGTTGTATAGCAGGACTGTGACTCGTGGTGAGTGTTTCTGGGAAAAATCACCCAGCTAACTGGAAAAACTGTGCACAAAACGGTGCATTTGTGCAGTGGGAAATTTTCGATAAAGTGCCGGTGTCATCGCTATAATTTACGCGATTTTTCCGAAGACGTCCAGCTGGCAGTCGATATAGCTTCGACCAGCTGCCAGCAACGGTCTGAAGTTGTTCGCCGTGGTAGTTTGATGCCTAAATTAGCTAGTAAAAGTCCGATGTGGTGAGATGTAAAATCTCGCAATAGTGCTGAGACAGTGAGTTCAAGCGATATGAGAGACAGCAGGTGAAAGTGTCACTTAATGAAAGTTAATTATAGAGTCGATACAACAGGGTCGATACAATAGGGAAGAGGAAATGGATTGGAAAAGAACAGGGCCTACTATATGTAGGCAGTGTAGGAAAGAGATAAAGACGGAGGTAATTATGTGTGTACCGTGTGATAAAAGCTGTCATCGCAGTTGTCATAAAATGCATAAAATATACAATTCATCTAATGAATTGGTTCCGTGTAAAGGGAAAATGGAAATAATGACAATAAAAGGTGGGTCCGTAGAAGGCGGCAGCAGCGACAAAAGGAGAGTTAGTGTCGAATCAAATACATCTAGAGAAGGAGAGCCGGCTAATGTGCGATCTACTGGCAAGGATTGGGCCGACGTGACGACGCATGAGTGGGATAGTATAGATGTTAAAATATATAACATCTATAAATTAATAAAAGAAACGAAAGATGAAATGATGGGGAAGGAAATGATCAGAAATATAATAAGAGAGACCTTCGAAGAAGAAATGAATAGAGTAAATGAACAGTGGCAGCAATGGAAGACACATGAGTTAAAAAAATTAGTTAGTGAAATGGTGAGGAATAAGTTAAAGGAAGTGCCGCGTCTGTCTAACGAAACTGATAGAAGTATAAAGAAGACGTATAGTGGAGCAGTGAAAGGGAAGACTGAAGTGGTTATAATAGTCAAGCCAAAAGAAACGGAAGGAGAAATCTCAAGTGAAACCACAAAGAAAGATATTAAAAGTAAAATAGATATCTCTAAATTAGGAGTAGGGATAACGAAATTAAGGAAAGTGTCAAGAGGTGCAGTGGTGGTGAGATGCGAAAGCAAGCTGCAAGCGGATAAACTAAAGGAGAAGGTGGCAAAACAGCTGGGGGAGAAGTATATTGTAAATGAACCTAAGAAAAGGAAACTGAAATTAAAAATATTTGATGTTGATAAGGAGGATTGTGAGAGTGAGGAGGACTTCTGGAGTAAAGTAGAAGAGCAAAACGAAGGTGGGCATGAATGTATCCGAGGGAAAATAGTACATAAAGCGACAAATCTGAAAACTAGAGGAGTTACATCAGTGGCGGCCCTAGATAATTTTTTAGGTGGTGCGAGATTTCACGGTGGCGCCCCTCCAAACCCAAGAGAACGTATTTTTCACATTTCTTTTTAAATTCAGTATATCGATCATCATCTTCAGTACATCTGACAATGAGTTAAAATACAATGAAAAATAGTAACAGGAAAACAAACTTTTATTTAAAACAAAAGACAACCAAGACAACAAAACACAAAAAATTTAATAAAATCTAAATAGGCACCTTCCTTGCTTTTGCGCTTGCAAATTTTTTAATTAAGTCGGAATAATTTAATTCCTTTGCAATACCATTTTCTATAGACAAAATTGCAAGATCTGACAATCTTTTCTGACACATGGTCGAACGTAAGTACGTTTTAATCAGTTTTAGTTTACTGAAACTTCTTTCTGCTTTTACGACAGTTACAGGTATGGTTAATAGGATACGAAGCGCTGTCCACACATTCGGGAATATATCCTGCCAACCATTTCGCTTAATAAGTCGAAGAACTTTTAATGGTTCTACTGATGCAAAATCTTTTAATAATGGGTTCAGACTTAAAAGTTCCTCGACCAATTCACTTCCAGAAACGTCATATTTTTTTCCATCAGTTAAACAGATTTTTAAATCTGTACAGGATTTTTCCAATTTGCATTTATCAGGAATTGTTCTGATATCATATAAAAATGACCACGTATCGTTGAACGTGGACAGTTGTCTAAATCGAGTGACCAATGCATTTTCAATTGTATCAATCATAGGGTAAAATACGTTCACTTTAAATAATTCTTCAGGATCTGTTGGTGTCTCATCTATGGCTTCGTACTCGAATAGTCTCTTCTTTCTTCGGGATCGAACTGGCTTAAAAATTTGATCTATACCAGCCTGACAAGCTATTTCCTTAGCTGCTATTAGAGCAGACGAATAATTCCGGTACTGCTTTACAAACTCCGAGCAGCTTTGCAATAATTGTGTTGCGTTTGGTATATCCATAATTTCAGACTTCATAGCCTTACTTACAATATTCACTTGAAACAATATATCATACCAAGCTACCATTGTAACTATGAACTCAAATTGCTCCATGTACTCGATCAGTGACAAGGCCTCTGATGCTGCAACAGAGTCATTTGTTTCTTTGTGAAGATCCAAAAGGCCATCTCGAACTGACGAGTAGTGGTAGCGAACAGCAATAAGGCTAGAAATTCTATTCTCCCAATGAGTTTCGCAAACCTTTTTCAGCGATAGTCCGTCTATATGTTTGGATATCACTTCCCATCGCTTTGTTGATCCAGAGAATAAAACAAACAGTCTCTGGAGAAATCCAAATAATGAAACCGATTTAACGGATGTTTTGGCAGCATCTGAGATAACAAAATTCAAGCTATGACAGCCACATGGATTAAAAAATGCACGAGAATATTGATTCAGAATTCTGCTTTGCACACCTTTGTTAATTCCGACCATGTTCTTTAGTGTCGACAAAACGGAATGTTAATGATAATTGTTCGACATGGCTGACATCAGGAGTGCAATCTAGTATGACGCTGAAGTATTTAGATGCCTTGACCATAGTCAAAATCTTATTCCGAACTTCGTTTCCAAGTAAGCCAATTAATTCATTTTGAATGCGTTTCCCAAAGTAGTGAACATTAGTTTCTTTATTTAACAATGCGGCGTAGGTGCTCCATCATCACAGGGTCAAATTTTCCTAGTAGTTGCACTAAACCCAGAAAATTACCATTATTCGGAGTATATAACGTTTCCGATCCAGAGCTTCCTCTAAATGACAAATTATTGCCTGCTAAGAAGAATACTATGGACATCATTCGTTCCAGAGTAGTGAACCACCGTGATTTTTCATCTTCAATCTGTGCTTGTAAATGCTTATCTATTCCACTAGCGGTTTTCAATCTGATCGATGCTTCTATCCAACCGTGCATAGCACGCCGGTGATCGGAGGATAATTCGTGAGTTTTGAGACGCGTTGATAAGTGCCGCCAGTCGCCAAATCCTTCTTTTCCCAAATTAGACTGAGTTCTGTTAAATAAACGGCAACAGAAACAATAGACTTTATCTGCAAATTTAGAGTAAACAAGCCATCTTCTTTTAAAAGTTTCCCCATTTGGCATTACTCTTTGAAAATGCGTGTTTGAAAAATGACGTCCATCATTTTTTCTAGGGTAGCTTTCGTTAGCCATTTCATTACTAACAGGCCCCCGAATAATTATTTCATCTGTTGTGGCAGTGTTAATGGGCGGCCATTCTGATATATCATCATAATGAGTATTTTGCAAAGATAACGTTGGTGGTATATCCGATAAATCTTTCTTTATAATGTTGTGAACTTCACATGACGTTCCAGGAATTGCTAAATCTTCTTATATATGATGCTCTAGACCTTCATCTTCATGTGAAGAATTTGTATGAAGTACGCCTTCATTCGTTGGGTGTTGGACCAATTGCGAGGATGATGATTCAGATGATGTCTCGGGTCTCAAAAATTTTGCAAGTAATTGTGCAGCCTTTTCACTTTCGCCTAGCGTTTTTCTTCTTCTTTTGAGGTTTTGTGCGCCAGACGGTTTTTTTGGAGGTGGCGGCATGATTTTTCTCTTCACGTATGTATTTGAAATAGTTGAAGTAAATAAAGGGGCACGAGAGCGACTGCTGGATCAAGGAAGGGTGAAGATTGGATGGAAAATGTGTAGGGTCCAGGATTATGCAGGGATTCTAAGGTGCTTCAAATGCAGTGGTTATTATCATTTCGCTAAGGATTGTATTAAAAAAGAAGCATGTGGCTTGTGTGCGGGGCAACATATCACGAAGGATTGTGATAATGAAACAAGAAAATGTGTAAACTGCGAGGACTTAATCAAGAAAACAAAGATAAGAGACTTAAAATCGGATCACTCGGCATATGACAAAAACTGTCCTTGTTTAAAGAAAGAAATAGAAATGTACAAAAGTAAAATGCAAAGTAGTTTATAGCAACGAGAAGCGTTAGATACCATGGGAAAAAATCGTGTAATTTGTTTAAATGCGCAGGGTTATTTGAGACATAAAGACGAAATAGAGGATTGTTTATTCAGAGAATACAGGCCGTGTATAGTAGGATTAACAGAGACGCATGTGACAAGCCAAATTGAGGATCACGAATTACAAATTGGCGGATATATATGTGTGCCAGGAGATTCCGAATCTGCTAGGACGGGAGGGGCATTAGTATATATAGATATAGTAAAAAGATTAGATTTGAAATTAAAGCGATAGAAAGATGTGAAGTTAACTGGTGATCGATAATAATAAATATTGACGACAGACATTGTAAAAGCACCGTAATGGTTGTGTATCACTCACCCAATGGTAGTGACTCAAATTTCTTAGATTACTTGGAGAATACGTGCGATGAGGTGATGTTGAGACAGAATGTAATCATTATGGGTGATTTTAATATAGATATAAAAATAGATAAGTATATACAAAGAAGATTAATAAAAAGCATGTATTCGGTAGGACTGAAACAATTGGTTAATGATTACACTAGAATAGTAAGAACGTCAGAGACAATAATTGATCTAGTCTTTTCCAATGAAGATATTGAAGTTAAGGTACAACACGAACCAAAGTTAACAGATCATTCTATAATAGTAATAAATCGGAAAGGGAAAATTTGTAACGACACAGATAGAAAGATTGTTCGTAGAGACTATAAGAGAATAAATATACTGAATTTTACGAGATTGGTGGTAAGAGAGCTTGGTGAGGTGGAGGAGAACAATATTAATGAAATGACGAATGATGTGATAAGTGCGATTGTGAAATGCTTAGATATTGTTGCGCCAAAAAAAGAGATAATAATAAGAAAGGAATGGCAGGGAAGGTCATGGTTTAATGAGGAAATTTATAAACAAATGCAGCAGAGAGATTTGGCGTATAGAGCGGCCCGAATAAATAAACGTTGGGAAGATTGGGAGTCGTTTCGGATAACAAGGAATAAAACTATAGACATGTGTAGGAAAGCGAAAAGAGAATATTTAAAAGATAGATTAGATAACAGTAAGAAGGATCCTAAACGAATGTGGAAGGTCTTGAAAGAAATCCTGAAAAGAAATGATGGTGGGAATGAATACAGGGAATTAAGATATAATAATGTAACGTTAAGCAATAGGGAAGAGATGGCTGATGTATTTAACAAGTATTTTGTGGAAAGCGTTGCATAATTAAGAAATCATGTAAGGAGTGAGGATAAGTTAGAGGGTGGGACAAACACTGACAGTACTATGCAGGTATTTCAAAAAATAGAGCATGAAAGTTTAAGGAGTATTGTTAAGAAGTTACCTAATAAGTCAGGCACGGAAGAGAGAATTACAGTAGAAGTAATGAAGTTTGTAGTGGAAGCAGCAAGCAATAAGATAACGTACATAGTTAATAAGTTATTAGAACAGGGAATATTTCCGGATGAATGGAAGGAGTCGGTTGTAGTTCCTGTGCCAAAAATCAAAGAAACGAAAAAAATTGAGGAATTCAGGCCGATAAACAAACTACCTGTATACGAAAAAATATTGGAGATATTGGTACATAGACAAATAGTGGAATATATAGATAAGTACGAGCTAATTAATGAAACCCAGTCGGGATTTAGAAATAAACATTGTGCGAGACAGCGTTGCAATGGGTGATATCAAGTTGGAAAAAAAACAATTGGAGAAAGAAAGATAATAGGAGCAGTCTTCTTAGATCTGAAAAGAGCGTTCGAAGTTGTAGACAGAAAAATTTTGATAAAAAAAACTTAAAGGATTTGGAATTAAAGAAGTAGTACTAAATTGGTTCAAGAGCTACCTAACAAATCGAACGCAAAGGGTTAAATTCAATGGAATACTATCTAGTCCAATTAGTGTGGAGTCAGGAGTACTGCAGGGATCTGTCTTGGGGCCAATGCTATTTTTGTTGTACATAAACGATATTGTGGAAGTCATTAATGATAATTGCGCTGTAAGGTTATTCGCTGATGATTCCCTGATTTATACAACAGGGTTCTCGAGTCAAGAAATTAGTGATAATTTGAATGAACAGATGTTAAAAGTAGAGAAATGGTTAGAAATAAATAAATAAGTTGCAAATGTAAATAAAACTAAAATCATGTTAATAAGAGGCTGTAGAAAAAAAGTGGTCGAAAGTAACGTTGTAGTCAAATTAAACGGCGATATTTTAGAAATGGTAAATGAAATAAAATATTTAGGAATAATAATAGATAAGAACTTAAATTTCTCGGCGCATACGGACTATATTAGTAGGAAAACAGGGGCCAAGTTAGAGGTCTTACGCAGAGTTAGTAGGGATGTGTCGCGGGACATGAGATGCAAAATATATAAAACAATCATTACGCCCCTGTTTGAATATTGTGCGTCGATCTTTGTAGGTTTAAGTGAGACAAATATACAGCGACTGCAAAAACTGCAAAACCAGGGGATGACAGTCAACCTAAGGAGAGATAGGAAGGCGAAAATCTTGAGAATGCTGGAAGCGCTAAAGTTTATGTCTATCAAAGAGAGAATTGAATATAATGTATGTTTATTAGTATATAAGATAGTAAGCGGAATGTGTCCTCTGGTGCAAGCAAGAAGTAATAGAAATACGAGGAAAGGCGAAAACATATGTATCGATAGATGCAAGACTAGAGAGGAACAAAAAATGTTACAGCATGATGGATTCAGAATGTATAATAACTTGCCGAACGAAGTAAAAAGTAAGCAAACAGTCAATGGATTTAAAAAAGAATTGGTGCAATATATTATGGAGAGGGAGCGAGGAAAATAGTGGGGTATTAAGAACGAATAACAGCAATGTATAATAATATAAGGAAACAATGTCAGTGAATAATGGATTTCCATGTATATGTAGCTACTGCAGCTAATAAATATCTTCTATCTATCTATCTATCTCCCTCTCTCTCTCTCTCTCTCTCTCTCTCTCTCTCTCTCTCTCTCTCTCTCTCTCTCTGTCTCTCTCTCTCTCTGTCTCTCTCTCTCTCCCTCTCCCTCTCCCCCCCCTCTCCCCTCTCGTATACTATTATTATCAATACTGTATTACATGCTAAGACCATGAACTGTGCATCCACCCTTGCACTTCGCTAGCTGCTTCAATTTTCCTTCAATTTTATAACTGTACGACTAGCTACGTAGTAGCATAGTTATTACTATACTACTACCCACTAGTACAACACTAGAATACTACACTACAACAATATTCCTATTCGACTACTATTATATTATATACTAGCACTATTAATCTTCAAGCGGTCGCGCGGTAATTTAAAACGGCAGAAGTCCCGCGTAACCTTGAAGACCTCTGAGAGATTTCAGGGATTGACTACAGCAATTAATTAATAATCATTTATTTTTTATAATCGGACACATCATCTTTGTGCTGGGAAACAACTTGTTGAAAAAAATTAAGCGAAAAAAAACAGGCTATAAGAAATGGAAAATACATGGGACAAGAAATTACAAGGTAATGTAATCAAATGTATCGGGTGCGGTGGATTCGATGCCGCGCGACCGCTTGAAGGTTAAACCCGTATCCAACTTTGCATTCTACTGGAGGCTTCAAATACTACTTTTTCTCTTTTTTTCTTATTTTTTTTTCTTCGCATATACTAAAGAAATTTCTATCAGTTAGATTAAGAAAGCTTTGTAAAATTGTGTGTATTACATTGTCCCATAGCCTTGCTAGGACATCATAAACCGAATCAATCAATCAGTCAATCTCTCTCTCTCTCTCCGTCCCTCCCTCTCTCTGCCCCCCTCCTTCTCCTTGTCTCTCTTATCACAGTATCGGATAACTGGATAATTGAATAATTATATTTTAGAATTCCGCCATTATCTTTTGGAAGCTCCTAGCCACTGCATTTGATTTCAATAAATTTATTGAAGATACACAAGTCAGTTGAAGATTTCTCATTATTGCTTGATTAGTATCTCCAGAAGTGAAACTAACATGACTCTGCCAGACCTCTCATTGAGTGAACGTACTACCGTTTTTGTCCATTGCCTTTTCCGTCGACGTAGAATACATAGGCCAAGCAAATAAACTTTTTTTTTTACAAAGATAGCACCCGATGACGGCGAGTGCCATCAGGCGCGGAACAGCCTCCCGATCATAATTGACCACGTTTCGACTCCCGATTCCCACTTTATTTTTTGTTATTAATAAATTAGTGGAAAAAACCACATTTTTGTTGTTGTTTGCTTATGAAACAAAAAATAATAAAGGACTCTGTATAGTCCCATTGGACGAATTGTAGATAATTAAAATACGTATAAAATGTGCGCCGAAAGAAACTGATCGGTCAATAATTAAGGGAGATACAGTGAAAAAACCGAGAAAAAACGTTTTTTTTTTTCAAAAATGTATAACTCCGCCATTTTTAAAGTTGTAGACCAGGCTTTTTGCAAGATAGTAGGTATGGATACGTACTTTTTGTGTGCGAAACCTGGGCGCTGTCGGATAATTAGTTTTTGATTTATTACAATGAACATTTAATTGTGCCATATTTTGCGAAGAGGCTCGATGCTCTGGAGGTCGTCCGATTTAAGGTTAACAAGCGGCTTTTGAAACTAGAAATGTTGACCTATAAGTCGTCAATTTTAGAGTAGTGGCGGTAGACCGGCAGCCGCGGGGAAGCCGCATATATAGTAATATGCGGCTTCTGAATATGAAGCGCGCTCGGCCCAAGTTTCGTGTCTATTTATTTGATTGTTTCAAGCACCAGTGGGACTATTTTAACATTTTTTTAAATTTGGCGTTACTCGATCACGGGAATCTGATTCTTTACTCAGATTTCATGTAAAATGAACGAACAATTTTTTTCAGATGTTTTAACCTACGCGGTCTCATATTAATATAATATATATTGAACAATTAAGAATATTATTAAATATTATTCGAATAATATTCCAATAATATTCAAATAATAATAATAATAATATTCAAATATTATTCGAATAATTTTTAATAATATTCTTGGGCCGAGCGCGCTTCTATTACTATATATCCAGCTTCCCACGTCTGCCGGTCTACCCCCACTACTCGGCCACTTTCACGCGCTGTAGTTTCAAAAGCCGCTTGTTAAACGTAAATCGGACGACCTTCAGAGCATCGAGCCTCTCCGCAAAATATAGCACAATTAAATGTTCATTGCCATAACGCAGAAACTAATTATCCGACAGGGCCCAGGTTTCCCACACAAAAAGTACGTATCAATACCTACTATCTCGCGAAGAGCCTGGCCTACAACTTAAAAAATGGCGGAGTTATACATTTTTGAAAAAAAAAAACGTTTTCTTTCTCGGTTTTTTCAGTGTATCTCCCTTAATTATTGACCGATCGGCTTCTTTCACCGCGCATTTTATGCATTTTTCAATTACCTACAATTCGTCCATTGGGACCAAAGAGAGTCATTCATTATTTTTTGTTTTATAAGCAAAAAAAAATGTGGTTTTTCCACTAATTTGTTAATAACAAAAATAAAATGGGAATCAGGAGTAGAAAAGTGGTCAGTTATGACCGGGAGGCTGTTCCGCGTTTGATGGCACTCGCCTTTATCGGGTGTTATTTTTGTCAAAACCTGGTGATTTTAGAGCTCAATTCCTTAGACTAACATAAAGCTTTGCGTCTACCACTCGACGTTCATCTCGATTTTCTGTCTATATCCATAGACCTGACATTCCATTGTAACATTAAGCGTCCTCTACTGCAGTTTAATCATTAGGCCGCTAGAATAATCGATAATCGACCAATCACGCAGCACATAATATTCAAGGTTTTTCTCAAAAAGTGTTATCTTTAAATGCGGAAATAATAGTATAAACATTTCAAGAAATATTGTTCACCTTATAACTTGCTATTTGAAAGTCAATTTTGTTTGCTAATTGGCGGATAACGGAAAAAATAATATCACATATTGTGAAACTTGATGTGAAATCAAGGTAAAAACTATAATTATCGTTAATACCTGCGGTTGAAAAAGTCATTACTTGAAGAATAGCCGAGTAAAAGTAAGTAAACGGCTTTAAAAATAATGTTCTATTAGTCAGCAATTTTCTCGTGACACACTTTGGGAAGTCGGTAATGTTTACTGATGAACGCCTGTTATATACGAGTAATAACTGGTAGCCTTGAAATATTCTTGAGGGTGACATTTGCAACACGTATAGCTTTTTTTTTGTACTCAGCGCATCCCAAAACGTGAGTATATCAACCGTGAGGAAAAAAACGGCAAAAAAGGAAATGTTGATTTTGAAATAGCCATTTTAAAGGTCAAAGATGCTTTTAGGAATCTTTACTTCCATTTTGTTTCATATCCAGCGTATTAGTCTACATAGTAAAATACTTTACGCGATTGAGGGTAGAGAAAAACGCAGAGGACATCAACGGGATAAAATGTACAGTTGTACAATTTTCGTCAGAAGATTTTTTTCTGACTTCCTCTTCCTTTTCGAAATAATACATCGTTTTGCCCTATTAACTCGTATTTAACTCTTTTCGTTATAGGTAATAAATTTCTAAAAATTCGGATTCCCCGGGTTGATATATATAACAATATATGGTGCATATTGTAGTCGCAAAAATTGTTGACTATTACCGTTTTTGACGGGACTAGGTATCGGCAATTGAACCTTCCATATCTCATAACAGTTTTTTGGTCATCACCCAAGGCATCGCTTTTTCCTGTGGACCTACAATTTTATTACCGTGGGTTCCGAACCACACATCGCATACAAAAAGCACATAGAAAAACTCCATTGGTGCCGGCGGAAATCATCATTATAATATATACGTTACGAATATTTTTCCCTAAATATGTTTGAGAAAGACGCTTACTTCAACTCCAGCTTTTGTATAGACGTTGCCTTCCAAATGTCTCGTATCTTCATCTTCTGAGCTCTCTTCGGAAGAATATTTAGATTTAGCAGGTTCTGCAGTATGTTGTATCTTGTCCTCGAACTTTTCAGTTACTTGTAACTGAGGCTTGAGATCTGGTGGTGGTATCGGTTCCTTTGTACCAAGCAAATTGGTACCTGCTGATCTGAAAGACATTAATCCATTATATTATTTTCTTGAATATGATCTTTCTTGTTTAGATTCATGTTCAGAAAATATCGTTCAAAAAACATAAATTGAGTGTAACAATTTATTAGTTATGAGAATGCGGCAATGTTCCATCGAGGATCTGGAATGCGGGTAAAGGTGGCGAGACACACAAAAAACACAATACCGAGCCGTTAAGGTCACAACTAAGGTTGCTCGTTCTTTATTTTTTCCAGGTCAGTTAGATCAGTCACACGATCACACAATTTAAGGCGAATAACCACGTAGCACACAGAGACGGTCAAGAATAAGCTGATGGACAAAATAATAACATGGACAAAAGAATATACGCGATGGTCAATACAATAAGCGCTGATCAAATATTGTACGTGATGGTCGAATATCAGAAAAAAAACAACTCGATAACTGTTAAGTCGCACGAAGGCTAGGCAAGTTCTTGAACTAATGGCCGCCAGACCGGTTCCGGCGAGCCACGAGGCGAGCGAGCGAGCGTCGTAGAGGGGGGAGTGTCGCTAGCATCGATCGACGCTAATTCCTCTATCGATAACTGCCGTAATGTCGCGCGGCAATTTTTAGATATATTTCGGCGTCGTCGAAACAGGTAACATATAGAAAGATTCGCCCAAATGTCTTTAAAATACCCTATCGTTATATTTTTCATATTATTTCATGACGAAGCTTGCTGATCGGGTTGCTGCCCGGGAGCATTTGTCGCGAGTGATGGCGTGACCACGTGCGTTTACGAGAAGTTATACTCTTTCAAATATCGCGAATGATTTGTGAAACCACTCGTCGGTACATATGTTATTTTTAGTACTTCACGTTTTGTCTATTATTCTCCTTGATGATCGATCGTTTAGGCCATTTATCTTATGATTGAGTTAACCATGGTGGTCCCGTCCTCCATAGCGAGTGATGTTCAAGCTGAGTTGTTGATAAGCTTCGAGATGCGCAGTCTGCGGAGTTGGAAGTGCCAGGAACGTGTCGCCAATGCGCCATTGGTGTTAATTCATGAATTTGCGTCACACGATTCCTCACATAATGCTTCCATCGCGCTGCTTGAGATTTGACCCGTGTATGTGTCACTTGAGAATCCGTCCACAGGTAGACATTGTCAATTTGATATATGCTCGAGTTTGATATGTGCTTGAACATAGTGCATGAGATTGGCATGCATGAATGCAGCTGTGAGTTCGAGTCTCCGGATTGTCGATTTTTTGAGTGGTGCGACGTTAATCTTAGAGCACACCAAGGCCGTCATTCTTGTATTTGTGGACGGCGAGAAAACAGTAACGTATATTACTGCTGCCATGGCGAGTTGAGATGCGACAGAGAAGCCATGTAAGTCCACTATCGAGTTGGTGTAAGTATTGAACCATTGAGGTATTGAGAGTCTGACCAGACTTCTGAAATCTTCTCTGAACGCGTTCCATCGAGAGGTGACTTGAACCGGCAGTGGAGCCTCTCAATCGAGTTTGTGAAGTCATAATTCTTGTAATAGCATCTTCGCACGAATTACGACTGGAGCTAAGAAGCTGAGTGGATCAAATATTTGTGTGACTTCAGACAATATGAGTCGTTTTGATAATTTGCAGTGTGTAGTTGCCTTCGTCGCAAATGTAAAATCATCATTGATTGAATTCCATCGTAGTCCGAGAATTTTGGTACTACAGTCGTCGAGAAATATTGTGGTATTTTGTGCTTGATTATTTTTTAAGATGATTGTAGTAAGGTGGCGGTGTTGGAATGCCACTTGGCAAGTAGAAAATCGCTCGCGCTGCACAACTGTGTTAGCCGATTTGCAATCTCAAAGAGGTCCTCACTCGTATCAGCACCACCAAATATGTCGTCGACGTATCTAGCGTACTGAATTGATGGCACTGCTAATAAATATTTTTCGCCTTTGTCTTCAGCGAGTTGTAATAGTGTTCTTATGGCGAGAAATGGCGCGTCCTTTGCACCATAAGTCACTGTAATGAGATTGTAAGGTGTCTCTCTCATTTCTTTATCAACCCACAATATTCTTTGGAGTCTCCAATCATCTTCATGTACTTTTATCTGACGGTGCATTTTGGTTATGTCTGTGGCAAATATGAATTTGTGATGACGAATCCACAGTAACACATCAAATATATTTAATAACAGATTTGCACCAGTGTGCATCAAATCATTGACCGAGAGTCCAGTTATTGTGGGACTTGAGTCGTTGAAGACAACCCGCAGTTTCGTTGATGTGCTGTCAAGTTTGAAAACGCCATGGTGTGGTAGATAGTAAATGGTGTGGTCATTGGGCGAGATTGAGTTTGCCTTGACCATGTGGTTGAGCGACTCATATTCTTCCATAAATTTAGTATATAATTCACCATACTCTTGATTTTTCTTCAGCTTGTTGAGATTGCGTTGCAAACAGAAGTGAGCGGTGTTGTATGAATTGCCCAATGTCCTTGAAGATGATTTGAGAGGTATTCGTACGATGAATCGACCCGTTGAGTCTCGAGAATGCGTTGCAATAACGTGTTCTTCATATTCTTGTTCATATACGAGGGTGGGGTGAAAAATTTCCGGCCTGACCAAGAAAAACGACGTTTAAAAAATTTTTTTTTGCTTTATTTTTCAACATAATCTCCATCAACACTGATATATTTCTCATAACGGTGTTCTAATTTAGTTATACCAGTTTTAAACGTGGACTCATGAAGCTCCTCAAAATACTGATTTACAGCTTCGATAACTTCTTCGTTGCTCTTAAATCTTTTACCGCCAAGCCATTTTTTGAGGTTAGGAAACAGGTAATAGTCGCTGGGGGCTAAGTCTGGAGAGTAGGGAGGATGCGGCATCAATTCAAACTTCAATTCGTGGATTTTGGACATGGCAATAATCGATGAATGCGCTGGTGCGTTATCGTGATGAAACAAAATTTTTTTCTTCGCCAAATGAGGTCGTTTAATTTGCACCTCGTGCTTCAAACGTTGCAATAACTCTGCGTAGTATTGACCAGTGATAGTCTTACCCTTTTCAAGGTAATCAATATATATAATTCCTCTCGCATCCCAAAAAACAGTAGCCATAATCTTGTTTGCCGATAAAATTGTTTTTGCCTTCTTTGGAGTTGGTTCCGCTTTTCCAACCCACTGTTTTGACTGTTCTTTATTTTCAGGAGTGTAGTGGTGCACCCAAGTCTCATCAACAGTTATGAATCGGCGCAAAAATTCGTTTGGATTACGCCTATACAGCGCCAAATTGTCGGTAGAAATGGTTTTTCGAAGCAGTTTTTGGTCGAGCGTTAGCAAACGCGGCACCCACCTTGCACACAGCTTTTCCATGTTCAAATGGTTGTGCAAAATATTTCGCACACGTTCAGCTGACATCCTACAGGTCTCAGCTATCTCGTGCACTTTCAACCTGCGGTTTTCCAACACTATTTTATGGATTTTCTCAATCATTTCTGAAGTTGTGACCTCAACGGGCCGTCCTGAGCGAGGCTCGTCAGAGGTGCTCACACGACCCATTTTAAATTCAGAAACCCACTGCTTAATAGTTGAATATGATGGGGAGGAGTCTCCTAGTGTTGAATCCATCTCTTCTTTTATTTGTTTTGGTGTAAAACCTTTCAAATAGAAGTATTTGATGACAGCACGTTTTTCCAATTTTTCCATTTTCACGAAAACAACGGAAGGGTCTCGCGCAATGTGCTCTCAAATGCAAACTAACGTAGCGATTGGGCCGGAACTTTACATACAAGCTTGGTAGGAATGGTTCTATAGGACGCCACTCCAAAAGTAGACCTAGTGGCGCCATTTCTTGGTCAGGCTGGAAACTTTTCACCCCACCCTCGTACTGTTAGATGTGATAATTGATCAGATGGCAGCTCTTCTTGAATCCAGAACTTCGTCAACAGGTCTCGAATTGAAGCGTTGCTTTCATGATTCATTGTTACGTTATGTGATGAGGTTGATCGTAAGTTGTATGCGTTGGTTGGACCAAGAATGAGCCATGCAAATATGGATAATTGTGCAATTGGCATGGTGGGTGGACCCTTTATAATATTTGGCTTGATGATTTGTCCATAGTAGTCAGCTCCAATGATGATATCAATTGGCCGTGGTTGTAGATAATCAGGATCAGCCAAGTTAAGGTTGTCGAGATGTGGCCAATGTGGCATGAAGGTAATATTGATGTCAGCGTTCGCAGAACGTGAGCGTGTATCTTAATCGTTGAGCTTTTATGGATTGATTTTACTTTTATTGTGGCGAGGCTACGCGTATATGATGACTGATTTCCACCAATGCGATTGAGATGTGTAATGGTGTTCGTCGAATTCCGAGATTGTTGAGAAATTGTTCAGCAATGAAGGTCAATTCAGATCCGGCATCAATCAGCAGCCGCACGTTGTGGAAAGCTATCGATGATAAGATTTTAACGATGGTGGTTGCCAAGAGCGTATGCCTGTTGTGTGTGACTTGCCACTGATCGTTGATCATCAAATTGTTGTATGGTATGCGTGTGGGATCGTTGACCCCGTTGAGATTGCGAATGTAGTGTGACGACTGCACCGAGGTCTCAATGTGATTAAGAGTTGGTTTTTGTGGGTTCCACATATGCAGCTTGTGCCTGAGCCTCGGGTGATATTTGTTGAGCGTTGCCCAAATGCAAGAGAGTGTAGTGATTTCCCTTGCACTTCTTACATCGATGCACAGACTTACAGTATGCAGTCGTGTGCCTTCCACAATAATTCCAGCACAAGGACGCCTGATTAATGAGTTGTCGGCGCGCCTTGACTGATAATGCACGGAATTTTACACGATACAATGAAATGACCTTCACTGCAGCAGTCGCATGGATAGCGCTGTAAGTTTGGTCGAGCTTGAGCTCGAGCTTGCGATGCAGTATTGGATGATCGTTGACCACCGAATGTACTGTGAGGTTGTTGACTGGATCCGCTGGTTACTGACTCAAAGGACTCGAGAGCTCTCACCGTTGATGTGATGAATGATAATAGATCACTCTTTGGTGGGAACTCTTGAGAGGGACCCAATCTGCTCCCCCATGCCTCGCGTGTGGTTTTGTCAAAGTTTCGAGCAGCTATGTGGATGAGTAGCGCATTCCACTGGTCTTCTGGCGTTGCCATTGGTTGAACCGCTATGTCGACATCACGTACAGTGTTGACAAATTACCTGAGTGAGGTCGCGTTGCGATTTTTGATTGACATGATGACAAGGAGTTTGTCAAACTGTGCTTGCATCATGCTAGCATGATTCGTTTGTTGAGATAGCGCTGCTTCAAGTTGTTCCATGCTGGCTCAAATGAATCACCGCTGAGTGGCAGTGAGGAGATTAGTTGGAGTGGTTCACCAGATAAACTCGCATGGAGATATTGCTCAAGTCGCTCAATGTCTGAGATTGAGTTGATGTTAATGATGATGGAGGGGAACAGTTCGATGAAATGTGTCCACTCCAAGTAGTTGCTGCTAAACTTTGGTCTATGCAAATTCGGCAATTTTCCTGACACCTGTTGTACTTGAGGTATTGATTGAGCGTTGCTGTTGACGGTGAGCCTCGACTTGAGTCGACCAAGACGCATCTCTGCATCAAATACCAGATCCATGAACATCTCGATGCAGTTTGTTGCGAAATATTCATGGTTGATGTGTGTGCTAGGCCATGTGACCTCGAAATAGCTGTGTTCTTTGTTGAAGGCCTTGTTGATGTCACC